>APFE031290934.1:108193-125637 GCA_000404065.3 Pinus taeda
TAAAAATTATAACCAAAAAAAAGTGGAGATACAAGGATATGTTGAAATATAAAGATGATAAAAATAACTGCTAATTATTATAAAATATATATTTAACATAGTAATACAACTACAACTGAGATAAGGTTTAATGTGTAGGGCTTATAGTTATAAGTATACAACTACACTCTTGATACACATTTTGTTTTTTATTTAATGTATGAGGAGTAATTAAGAAAACCCAATGCTTTTGGCAATCGCTATCAAGGGGCAAAATTCTTCTAACATCAGAAAATTGTACTATCTTTAAGACAATGTTAGAGAGATTAATTCAGAAGGAGAAAACTGGTTTCAAAAGCTTCAACAAACATGAATTAACAAATATAATCCAAAGCGCACTTAAGTGCAAAAGAGCAAAAAATAGGAAATCAGAATCAAATTGTTTTCCTGTGTAGAATTTCTCACTGTAGATCACCTGATGATGCAATATACTAAAGCAACATACTTGATCTACTTCTACAAACAAACTTGCGAAAGCTTAATCGATTTTGAGCAAGATCAAATAGAACACATATAACAAAGAATGAGAAATCAATCACACATGAATACAGAAGAATACTCTGGGGCAAGCCTCAGCTAAAATCCCCACTATCTGTATCATCATACAAGCGGAAATATCTCTATATTACACAAATCTTTATCTCATAAGCTATCCAGCTCTCAATACAATCCCCCAATGCTGCTTATAGACTAAATAGACACAACATATGCCTTCCTTCAGTCCTCCAAGCCTCCTATTTCATTACGCAGTTTCTCCTGGGTCCACTGGTTGCCACCTGTGTGAATTCACCTCTCGCAGAACTCACCAAACTCAGAAATAACTATGCAATCCTCAAGGAATGAATTCCTTCTGCATGCAAGAGATATTCTCAATGGAATATTCTTGCAACTAATAGTACATTGTCCCATCCTCTGATCTTAACTGGGTCTCTAACTAAACTGACATGCATGAGTTATTTATGAGAGAATATTCAGTTATCTGAAGTACACTTGTTACATGCATTCATGCATTAACTAACTGAACTCACAATCAATTCCACAAACTGTTGGAACTAATCTAATTGGACTTAACTCAGTTAACTGAGCTAACTAATTACAACTCAAAGTACAACTCATCCTAATCTCCTTAATTAAGTGATAACTTCCTCAATCAAAGGGATAATTGTTGCATGTCTTCACATAGCCTTCATGTTTGATTTTCTCTAACTAATTAACTTAAGATGAATTAATTAATTATTTTACAAATAGTTGCTAAGATAAAATTCAAATTTTAATTCTCAATTTTAGTTCAGGGACTAACTAAAATTGGAATGTATCCCAAAATTCTATTTATAGCAATGCTATTTTTAGCACTTCTATATTTAGCATTTCTTGTTGCTATTTTCAACACTCCCTCTCAACAAGAAAGGGATTATCTGTCACCCCAATCATGTCTCTGTGGAACTCGAATTTTCATTTTGACAATGCCTTAGTCAAAATATCTGTGTCCTATTCCTCGGTCGAAACATACAGCAACAACATGATCCTCTTCACCACACAGTCTTGAAGATGATGATACTGGATATCGATATGCTTGGACCTGTCATGAAATACTGGATTCTTAGAGAGTTTGATACAACTCTGATTATCGCAATAGATCACAGTTGGATCCATCCTCTAACCAAACAATCCAACTAGAATTTTTTGCATCCAAATGGCCTCACATGCTGCCTGACTGGTAGCCATGTATTTAGCATCTGCTAAGCTAAGTGCAACTGACCTCTGTTTCCTGTTGTACCAGGAAACTACAGCTGAACCAAGGTTGAAAATTCCTCCTGAAGTGCTCTTCCAATCTGATGGACTCTCTACCTAATCTGCATCTGTGAAGCCCTCAAGCATCACTCCCTCTGTCCGTCTATACCATAATCCATACTGAGATGTGCCTCTGAGGTATCTAAGCACATGCTTCGCTACCTTCCAAAATAGCTTGGTAGGCTGAACCATAGCTTGACTCAACTGGTTCACCGCAAAGCACAAATCTGGTCATGTGTTCACTAGATACATCAATGAACCCACAAGCTATCGATAAACAGTAGAAGCTACTACCTCACCTGAAGTAGCATTCTCCTTCCTCCAGTTACCTACTAGAGGAGTCTACATGGGCTTGCACTTCTCCATGTGGAATCTCCTGAGTATCTCACTGGCATACTTGCCTTAAGACACAAACACTTCCCCATCCTTTTGCCACGCTTCCATGCCTAGAAAGTAGTGCATAATACCCATGTCTTTCATCTCGAACTCTCTTGCAAGGTCCTCCTTGCAAGACTTGATCAATTGATCGTCACCTATCAATATTAGATCATCAACATAAAGAACAATGATCAATGACTTACCTTCTACCATGATGTGGTAAAGGTTCGCATCTGCTTCACTCTTAGTGAAGCCCAACTCAGTGAAATAGCTGTCGATCCTGGTATACCAAGCACGAGGTGCTTTCTTCAGCCCGTACAAAGCTCTCTTGCGTCGGCACACATGTGACTCATGATCGAAGGTATCAAATCCTTCCGTTTGCTCTATGTACACCTCTTCCTCAATCTTACCATTGAGGAACGTAGTCTTCACATCCATCTGATGGATCTTCTAACCCATCTGTTTTGATAGTGCCAACATCGATCTAATAGATGAGTACCTTGCTACAGGAGCAAAAGTCTCATCATAATCGATCCCCTCGACCTGTGAGAAACCACGAGCAACAAACCTTGCCTTATGTTTCTCCACACTGCCATCAGCTGCTTGCTTTACCTTGTAAAGCCATTGAGAACTCACCACTGACTTGTCCTCTAGCCTTGGGAAAACATCCCAAAGACTGTTCCGAACTATGGAGTTGTACTCCTCCACCATAGCATCAACCCAGACTGACTGTTGCACTGCTTCCTCGAAGGAAGATGGTTCGGTATCTACACACTCCCCAACCAGGGCCATGTAACCAGTGTACCGCTCGGGTGACCTCCTATGTCTACGCTGAGAAGATTGTTGTCCCACATTTTCTCTTGCATCCAACATCAATCTGTCAGCTTCCCTTAAGCGTTTTCGCCCATCTCTAGAAGACTTTGCATGAGTGGATGTCTCCGCTCCTGGATCCTTTGCATGTGGCTACTCCACATCAGTATGAGGCTCCTCCTCCTTAGGAACCAAAATTTCCTCCTCTGCCTGCAACTTGAGCTCCCTCTCAAGGGAAACTCGCATGGCTTTCTTCTCGTCGAACTTTAGATCTCTGCATACCACTATCCTCTGACTGGTAGGAAAGAACACCCGATAGTTGTGGGGTGTATCAGTGTACCCCACAAGTATCCCCAGCTCAACTATTAGCTCTAGCTTCTTCTAGGCATCTTTGGTCATATGGTAATAAATCGATGATCCAAAGATCTTGAAGTGACTCACATCTAGTCTCTTCCCAGAAAAAGCCTCCACTAGTGTCTTCATCCCTAGTACACGATGCGAGATTTTATTCTGCAAGTATACTGTTGTATCGCATGCCTTAGCCCACAAATGAAGTGGTAGGCTTTGGTCATGCAGCATCGCCGAAGCTGCTCCCACAATCGATCTGTTCTTCCTTTCAGCCACCCCATTCTGTTGTGGGTTATGGGGTGCCATCAACTCCCATTTAATTCCCTTCTGCTGCACAGAAGTCCTTAAACTGTTGGGAGACATACTCTCCACCATTGTCGCTTCGCAAGGCCCTTATTTTCTTTCCAGATTCTTTCTTAACCAAGGCTTTGAACTCACAAAACCTTGAGAAGGTTTGATCCTTCTTCTGCATGAAGTAGATCCAACATCTACGAGAAAAATCATCAATAAAAATAACATAGTACCTTTGTTTAGCGGTGGAGGTTGTCGAGAATGGTCTACACACATCTGTATGAAGTCGCTCCAGGATTGCTCCAGCTCAACTGTCTTCATCCTGAAAGGAAGATTTTGCATACTTACCTAAGGTACAACCTTTGCATGTATCCACTTGCTCCAGTTTTCCCTTGGGAAGTCCAGTAGAAATATTTTGCATGATCTTCAAGGCCCTATGGTGCAAGTGGCCCAATCTTCTATGCCATAGCTCACCAATATCTTGGCTCTGCACCAACTCTGCTTTGGAACTCAATGCCACACAATCATCTACCTTCAGCTTGTAGAGATTCTTTACTCGAATCCCAATCCTCTTGGTCTGTTCAATGCCGATATGCCTGAGGAATGCCTTTCCTTTACTAAAGACTACATCATAGCCCTTGTCTTCCATCATAGTGACGGATACAAGGTTCTTCTTCAGACCAGGCACATACTTTACATTAGTCAGGGTGAGAGGAGCTCCATGCTCCCTCTGAAACACAACCGTACATTCACCTGAAACACAATACTTTCCATCATCACCCATCTCTATGCGCATCTGGAGGTCCTTCTCCTCCAAGGTATTGAATAGACTCTTTTCACCGGTCATGTGGAATGAGGCTCCACTGTCCAGGTACCAAACACAACTCACCATCGATGAAACCATGCATGCGATGAGGGTGAAATCCAATTCAAACTATGAGGCCAGTGCCTCACCATCTAATCCTTTCGAGAATCCCTTCTTGGATTTCTTCTGTGGACAATTTGTAGCATAATGTCCCACCTCATGACAATGAAAGCATCTCACTTTCGATTTTTCAATCTTCTTCCCACCATGGGAAGAACTCGATTTGGAATGGGAAGCCTTCCCCTTGCCTTTCCTCGCCTTACTCACTAAGGATAGATTTTCTTCATCATCTTGCTTTCATGAAGATCCATCTCTAGTGCTTCTTCTTATCTTCTCCTGCATCAGATCCAAACAAAGTCGTTCCCAATCTGGCAGTTTCTCTCTTCCATTTACTAAGTCTTGGTAGCTATGCCAGCTTTTAGGAAGACTGAGGAGAGCGAGACTCACCATGTCATCATCGGTTTTCGTGATCACTACACTTCCAAGCTCATCCCTGCAGGTGGTGAGCTTGTTTAGATATGTAGAGATCATGTCGCCCTTTTCACACTTGATTTTCCAAAGCTTGTCTTTCAGTGCCAGCTTCCTCTGATCGTTGTTGTTCTGATATATATCCTTCAATGTTTTCCACATTGAAAACGGTGTCTCTTTCCCATGGAGACTTGAGACTATGTGGTCTCGAACTCCCTCCAGAAGAATCCTCCTCGCTCTAGCCATACATTTCTTCCATTCCGCCAATTCGTGGGCATTAGCAACTGTTGGCTTGGGGACTTCTTGATCAATGAAGTCCTTCAAACCGTTGTCCTAAAGTTAAGTAAAAAGCCTAATGAGATAATTGAAAAATGACTAAAACACTTTTTGGACTGCTAGTTTGTCCAGTGAAGCTATATGGGTGTGAATTGTGGGCTAGCAACACCCCCGTTTCAAAATGGAAACAAATTGAGAAAATCCAAAAACACTTGATCATGAGCAAGTTCAAAATAAAAAATTTGGAATCTTATGAGATAATGTTGAGTGAAACAGGAGCAACTCCCATCGAAACAATTGTTATGGTGCAGCTCATAAAATATCTAAAAAGAATTGAGCAAATGGGAGTAGGTAGATGGCCTAATGTTATCTTCAACGAAGGCATGAGTGAAAGAAAGAAAACATGAATGAAACAAAACTACATATGGATGCAAAAATGGAATATCTACCTCAATGTCTATCCCACAAATAACAAGGAGCTAAAGGATTTTGTTATGGGGAAGTTTCATAAGTAGGTATTGGGAAAAGATTTGGGTAAAAAGAAGTACTACATTGAGGAATTCAACCCTACGTGTAATCTACAACAACAAGAGTTCATTGGAGCTAGCATTCCGTGGAGGGCAAAGGTTCTTATTGCTCAATTAAGAACCAACTCGCATCAACTTCGGTGTGAAATAGGATGGTGGAAAGGGCCTAAAGAAGCTTGCGAAGAATGGGTGTGTCCATTTTGCATGTCTGGGGTAGTGGAATCGGAAAAACATTTCATTTTGGAATGTGTGCATTCAAAGACATCAGAGAAAGTTATGGGAATATGCTAGCATTGGTTTCTTGGCATTGTCTTTTCAGTGAGGGGATTGTTGGAAAGTTGGGTCAACTCATCATCAATTTGAACAAGAAAAGGATTGAATTGTAAAAGTTGAAAGAACTAATAGTCCCATAGACTATTTTTTGTCTCGTGGATATTAAAATATCATTTCATTTCATAATCTAAAAACAGAGTGAAAATTAGTTTAGTGGAACTAGATAACTTACTAGGAATAAATTTAAATCAATTTTTTGTATACCATGGGAGGATGGTACTAGGTGTGGATATTATCCACAATCTCAATGAAATCTTAAAAACTATTTTATAAAAATATATAGTAATCACTCAATTGTTGTAAAAGGCATATGGGATTGCCAAATATCTGTCCTTAAATCAATTATCTCATTAGACTTTTTCATGACTTTATGACCCGACAATTCATAAAAATAAGACCCACCTAAAACCCACATAATTAAATAGTAGGGCTTACCCATAACTTTCATTATTTCACTCATAACCCGGTTAATGAAGTAATAGGTCCCCGTCACACAAACCGGGGCTGGTCAAATAATTGGAACGAGTCCATACGCAGACTCAACAATAGTGTGAATAGTGAGGGGGCGGAGAAACTCGCGCGAGGTCGTTTGGCGCTCTACGGAGTAGAATTGGCGTAGACCATAAATAAATTGTAACCGGAACTGTGAGGGACTAACCGCGACTGTGGACGGACCCCTTTAAGCTGACGTCACGGGGTACCCCGCTAACCGTCAATCTCCCACTGCAAATCGCAACCATTTGTTGGAAGGGCGGACCCCACAAACTATTTTCCAAGGATGAATCACGACCGTCGATTGCATTGTGGTCGGGATTTGGGTTTCATTGGGGACCACGGTTATGTGACTGTGGCGCCCCGCCCTAGAGTCGAGAGTGCATAAAGTGCCCATGACATACTGCCTAAAGTGATAACATTTTAAAATCAGATTTTGGATAATGTTCAATTCAATATTCAATATGTCGTATGTAATTAAGGGATGTTTTATTTTGATAATACAAATTAAGGAATGGTAATTAAATTATTAATTTTTGTTTTGAATATTATTTGGAAAGTACTTTTATCAGGTCAAAATTAGATTTTGGATAATGTTTCATTTAATATTATGTAATATTAAGTGATGTTTTATTTTAATAATGCAAATTAAAAAATGGTAATTAAATTATTAATTTTATTTTGAATATTTTTTGGAAAAAAATATATATAGAAAATTATACATGGAAATTTATGATAATTAAAATTATATATAAAAATATATAAAAATTATTTAATCCTATAAATATATATATAATTTAAAATAATAAAAAATAAAAACCATTAAAATAACATCATCAAATTTAGTTCTATAAATAAAATAAATTTGAAATTTCAAACTTAATCACATTACTATTTCAAAATAGCTTAAAAACCTCTTCAATTACCGTGGATTATTCTAGTTTAAATGAAAACTTAATAATACTATTAAACAAAATAAATTTAAAATTCCAAATTTAATCACATCACATTTTCAAAACAGTTATATATATATATAAACAAAAAAATCTGTTCTATTGCCACTTATTCATGTTTGGTGAAGATTTTATGGTGCTATTAAATAATGGTTTTTTACCAAAACTTTTCTTATAAATAACAATTGGGTGTTTTGAAACTAACTGTCTGCTGGTCAAATTTATCCGTTAGTCAATATAGCCGTTGCTTGGTCAAGAAATATAGTCGTTGGATGTTCTGCTCTGATTATTTACTATGCAAAGCTAGATCTGATTCTTCAACTTGTCCTAACGATGAATCACACTGGTTGATTCGAAACTCGTCAAGAAATGAAATTTCATGTGATTTACCCGAAGAATCTCTCATAATTTTGATATGGATCACATAAGCCTCAATTCAATAAATTATCTTTTTAAAATAAAGTTATTATTGTTTTTAAAAATTTGAATTGTATATTCATTAGTCATAGTCTAATTAACTGGAGGAATTGCCTAGAAAGTTATGAAAATTTTAGTCATATTTAAAGAAGATCTGGGAATTTTTTTTGTAAATCCAAGTTATAGTTGTTAAACTTCAAAATTTTAGGTGTCCTAGACGTTTTTGATGGTGTTGAATCCATTTTCACCATCAAAATCAAAATTCAAACGCTGCCTCTATAAGATTTTTTAATTTTTTTTACCCACATACCGACCACTTTCAACAATTTCTATCTAATACCATAAACTTTAAAAACCTCCAATCAATTTCTATCCAATACTATAATAAAATATACTATAAACTTTAAAAACCTCTTTTGTTTAAACAATAAATAGAAAATAAACAAAACAATTCTCAAATTCCAAAAATTGTGATACATATTGATTTAAAAAAAAAAAAAATAAAAAAAAATCCAATTTAAAATCACCCGAAAAACGAGAGAATTATATAAAATATATAGTACCGGAACATTCGTCATAGTTCACGGTTAACAGGCTGGAACACTCACATAGCCCGATGATAGGTGGCAAGCTAGCTAGCTTCACGTGTTATCAGCCATAACTTTCACTTTGAAAAACATAAATATTTAATGATTTTTGAGAGTAAGAGGCTTATTTTAGGGTTGATTGTAAAAGTGATTCTGTAGTGTATTGTGAAAGTGATGTGTAAGTATGTTTGTGTTTAATTTGGAATTAACACATATATTTTTTAAAATATAAATAAAATATTTTTTTAATAGAAAACTTTTTACTATAATAGAAAAAAAGAATGTTATACATTATTTAATTAGTTGTCCATATAACTTAATATAATTTCATGTAAAGTTAATTAGAAGTAAAAGAATATGTAAGATTTTCAAAATATTTTACATATATATAAACTTCATATATATCTATATAGAAAAAATGTTAAAAAAATTATTTTAAACTTGTATAAAATAAAATATCGAATGTAGATTATAAAAAAATATTTTAATTAATCAATATTGACATATATTTAGAAATAAATTAATAACAAAAACTAGCCGTTTAATAATAGTCGTACTTAATATTTTGTTTTAACATATTAATAAATTTAATATTACAATTTAAATATTATTGTTCAAATATAGCTATTACTTGAAATTATGTTTCTACATTGCTCTCCATTTAAGCCTTTGCCATCGTCTGCCTCTTCGTCCATGGTCTGCCTCTTCGTCTGGTCTGATGATGAACCATACTTGTTGGTTCTAAAAGCACCAGCCAAAAAATTCTCTCATGTGATTTCTACCGAAAGACTTTGTTTGATTCAAAATAAATTATTTTAATACATATATTTTGTCTATATCATTCAAAAATACAATTTAAACAATATAAAATCACATTGTTTTTTAAAATAAGTTTGCATGTAAAGAAGTTTGATCTCCAAAAAAGGAGTTTGTATCTGAAGAATTTTGATCCCGATCCCTCTCGCTCATGTTAGATCCGTGATTAAAATGGATCTATACTCGTTTAATGACAAGTCTACTGGTCTTGGATACATGGTAATGGCAAGTCACATGGTCAATTCCCCACTCTATTCAAGTGTTATTTTTGAACATGACCATAAAATAATCCAACTTACCAAACAATAAAAATGTAATATAAATTATGAGATAGCGAGGTTTGACTATAGTCCTTCATTCTACAACTCAGTATGATGTGTAAGGAGTTGAAATTTTATAAAAAAATTAAAATAATCTAATCCGTATTTAAAATAGATCCACACTGTTATAAAATTGTGACTAGATTGCATGGTAAGCCATTGAAATTGGTAAGAGGTCATCACATTGCTTTAGTCTCACTCACCTTTTGCTTCCATAAGGGTATTGCGACTAAATTGCATGGTAAGCCGATGAAGTTGGTAGGAGGTCATCACATTGCTTTAGTCTCACTCACCCATGTTCCTTCCATAACAATGTGAACTTGAGCGTGCTTTTCATAAGAAATAATCACACTATTTTTCTATAGTTCCATTATAGCTAAAGCAGAAGTTCTTTTATTCTACAATTCAATATGATGTGTAAAGAATTGAAATTTTATAAAAATTTAAAAAAATCTAATCCTTATTTTACTGATTATTATAATCAGTAACTAAATTACATAATAAACCATTAAAATTAATATGAAATCAATCACATTACTTTAGTCTTACTCACCCGTGTTCCTTCCATAACGGCGTGTACCTTACTTTTAGTCTTACTCACCCGTGTTCCTTCCATACGGCATGTACCTGCGCGTGCCCTTTCCAGGAAATGGCCGCGACAAAGAGCAGGACCTGATGACACAAATATACGATGAGAATAAAATAAAATTAGGCCAACGATTCCGACAGTGACACAGAAGACAAATGTTATTTGTTTACGGGACTCGAACCAACGTGAGAGTTGCCTTCGAAGCAACCATTGCAGTTGGGTGGGGCTGAGAACTACGCGTGGACCAAAGTCCATTGCGATCTACTTCAGGGGAAAAAGAAAACGAGATATTTTTCAAATTGGTCGAAATTCAATGTTTATCTGGTATTTAAAATATTTTTTATTTAAGATTATGTATTTTGTTTTTTTTTATATTAAGATTATGGAAAAATAATTTTAGAATAATTAGCACAATTATATTTAGTAATATGGTTGATTTATTCTCGTCATTTTCATGTGTTGATTGGCTTATAAAAGGTGGAAAATGATGTCATATATTAACCATATTAGTAAATGTGGTTGTGCTAGTTACAATTGATCTTTGGGGTGGATTCATTGACTATGGTTGAGGAGGGTTGATGGGGTTGACTATGGTCAATCTTATATTAATGTTAATGTTGCATTAAGAGTTACAAAAATTGTTACATGAATGGTTGAGATGGTTGATGAGATTGACCATGGTTGAAGAATGTTGATTATTATTGACCATATTCAAACAAAGATGTTATAGGTTGACTATGGTTAACCAAAGATGACCATAGTTGATCATTGTTGGCCATATTCAACCATAAAGACCTTAATTATGGTTTGATGATATTCAAACATAGTTGACAATGGTTGATCATGGGTGATCATGGTTAACCATAGAGTGATCCACGTGGATATTGGTAGCCACCCGCCTATCCCACTTAGACCTCCAGTCATTTTCATCAATTTCATTGTTTATTTCAACATTTACTATTTTTAGCAGTTTTTCGGGTCCTGAACTTCCGGAGAAGTTTTAACCCCCTAAACGTTGTTTTTTTGAAGTCTGTAGTAAGCTCTTAACACAAGTCCTATAGTACTCGGAGAGACTGTTCCAACAACGTATCGTATGCACCAAATGGAGATAATATGACCAAGTTATGACCTCAGGAAGTTGGTCGCCCAACTAACCCCAATGGGGCCCACAAACTCTTGGCGTTCCATCTTCTCGGGTTAGGGTTTTCGTTGTTTACATTTTCTCTTGTTGTTCAATAATAAATAGGCCCTGAGCTTCATTGTAACACAGTTCAGAGGCATGTAGCTACCACATCTCTTCTCAGAGATAAACTATCATCGGTCGAACTAGTTTATTTCCATTTTCTTTGTAAGAATATTTCAGTATTCTGATATTAATTAAATGAAGTCTTATTTTTGTTGCATCTTTGTATTTATGGTTATATCTGTAATTTGTTGAATTCCTATTTAAGTTTGGATTAGTGATATCAAAGTGGTCTACTCTTTTTCTGTTTTTCTTTGCATGTCCCTAACAAGGTCAAGGTATAAGGAGTTAGGGCTCGATCTGGTTGCATCTTTGCATGACCAACCTCGCAAACCCCGATGACCTTCTATTGCGGAAGAAAATAAAGATGAGGGGGCAGGAGATCCTACCAAAATATTCTTGAGGAAGCCCTCGAGCGACAAAGGAACGCAATGATGGATAACTTTGCCCAGATCCTTCGACAACTACCTATAGGCGACACATCTTCATCCAACAGCCACTTTGGAGGCACCACTCCTTTTAAGGTACAAGTTAACTTTGGCATTCTCATATTTAAGGGCTAGATAGATGCAGACGTCGTAGATTGATCCAGGAGGATCTCCTCAAATCAGTTGCATAGGTTCGTTTTTGTCATCAGCATTCAGTCCGGTGTCTTCAGCTTCGATAGTGATGTTTACGGTTCATGTTGTCCGGTGTTGATTTTCAATTCCGTCGGTGTTGTCAATGGTCTTTATGGTCGTTATGGTATTGGTCTTCTTTAGGTTCTTATTCGATGGTTTAATCGACCCTCTCATCGACATGGTGATGGTTTTTGGTTTTACAACATTGTAGTAGACCTACTCTAAATGTTGAGTCCTAAACCTAAACCCGAGAACTTAGGTCTAAAGATCTAATACATAACACCTAAGACATCATGCTAAAACTTAGCACTACAAAGCTATGGTGAAAATACAAACCTAATAAAACACCTAAAGAATTAAAACTATACCTAGAACCTAAAACTTGAGTTCAAAAATGCTTTTCCTAAAGTTTAAAACCCTTTCAGGCTTAATACAAAACATATATGACAAATGTTAATACAAACACAATCCTAACCTCTGTCTTGATTGCGTCGTAACTACGGGCTCATGTGAGCAGATATAGTAGAACGCATGGATATGTGGACAGGTGGGCAGTTAACCATAACAGTCAGGCAGAGACAGGACACATGTGAACACGTCACCACACCGTTAGTTAACCGTGGCATTAAAATCACAAACCGAGTGGAAGTTGTTAAACATATCTATCACATACAAACCGCCAGAGCACCGCAACCTGGAACCATCGGGGATCAACGCCAAGGTGGCAACCTGCGGTTAGACCGCAGCAGTCACATGCCGGCTGTCTCTCCTCTACACGGTTAACAAACAACTAACGATCTCTGAGTTAATATAAAGTCTATTTTGGGTTTTTTGTTAGAGTTTTAGATATTTAATTAAAACGACCATGCATGTTAACCCTAAGGTGGCAAATCATAACTAGACCGAGCCTTTTGTAACCAAAATTAGAAGCAGTTCATTCCTAAACTTAGATGAAGAAGTTCAAATGCATTTAGGAGGTTATAAAGACAGTTTTGTTCATGAAGAGGACATTAGAGTGGTTTTGAGTTTTATGTGCAGGTTCTGGAGGGATTTAGGCTGTTTTGTTTTCAGTGTAACAAGAACATCCGGAGTCAGAATTGGTAACCGGGACAAGAATTGGAAAGCTGGTTCAAAGAGCTTTCTTATGAAAATGACCAGAAGTGCCTACGAGCACATTCAATTCAGTCAATTTTCTATGTAATTGACCTTCTCAGAATCAATCCTAATAAAGTGGTCGCCCATCTTGAAAGTTGACCCAGAGACGTAGTCCATCAGGGACAAATTCTGTAATCAATCTTGTTGTTTGATATCATTGTGTATTTGTTGTTTTCACTTTTGTTTTGCATCTTGCTTATGTTTATCATTTGTCGTAAATCCTTTCTTCTCAAGCAGTTCTCACAGTTTCAACACTTTAAGTTAACATTCATTTCATTGTTGGCGTAATCAATTCTACTTCAGTGTTAACACATGATCATTTCAGATCATAGATAAATGGTTGAATTTGTTGGAAGGATATTTTTTCAGTTCATGATGTTTCCAATCGGGAAAAGATTACTTTTTCACTTCTCAAAGCCGCCCCACATGTCAAGGAGTGGTGGGAAACCTACTATGAACAAAAGGACGAGAGGGAATCCTCACTGTTTTCGGCTACACCCACTTGGGATTCTTTCCGAGACACCATCAAGGAACAATATTACCCTATCGCGAACTATGAAGATAAATACATAAAGTGGACCACGCTACGACATGGAATGGACCAAGATGTGTCGAAGTTCACAAATTTTTTCCATACCCTCCACACAAAATTGGGTATCAAGGATTCTGAGCGCATTTGGTACTCAAGTACCATGGCTGCCTACATATGTACATCCAACATGAGATGGAGTTCCTGGACATCTCCTTTCTCAGTACGAAATGCCGATACACTGTCAAGATTGAGTAGAAGTTTAAATACAAGAAGCAAGACTTTATATATGCGAATCCAAAGCAAGGAAAAAGTGCCCTCAAAACATAGACCAAAGGCCAAAGCCAAGATGAGGCGGCCCAGGACAACCTGTCGAAGCTGCAAGAAAATAACAACACCTCAAAGACAAAGAAGGAAATGAGAAAATTGTGTGAGTTCCGTAAGAGCACCACTCACAACACAAGTGAGTGTCGGGCCAAGCAGTCACTAGTGGCCAAGCTGAAGGCTTCCGAATCAGACACATGTTTTGACTCTGAGTCAGAACCCGACAAGGGGAATGACAAACGGAATAAAATCATTGGCGCAAAGCCCAATGCCGTTGTGGCCACCATCAAGATCTAGAATAATGAGCTTGGAATTATAGAGGAGGTGGAATGCCTCATCCACTCACAGGTGTGGGTGAAGGGTTCTCCATTGCAGTTCATTGTCGACAGTGGGAACCAGAAGAACCTCATTACCGCTGTGGCCACCATCAAGATCTAGAAGAATGAGCTTCGAATTCTAAAGGAGGTGGAATGACTCATCCACTCACAAGTGTGGGTGAAGGGTTCTCCGTTGCAGTTCATTGTTGACAGAGGGAGCCAAAAGAACCTCATTTCCACTGAGGTTGTGAAACAGCTAGGCCTATCGATGACAGCACATCCACAACTGTACATCATCGGGTGGCTTCATCAAGGACGAGATCTCCGCGTCAGCTAGCAATGTCGTCTTCCCTACAACATCAAGCCCTTCATGGATGAGGTATTGTGTGATGTTGCTACTCTTGAATTTTGTGATGTATTATGAGGACAACCATACTTGTGGAAGTGGCATGTTGTATATGAGTCTAGAACTCACTCTGTGATTATTACTTTGGGCAATAAGTTGTACAGGATACCAGAGGTGGCCCTACCTATCACCATCTCTTTGATCATTGTAAAGCAATGCAGTAAGACCATTTCCCAAACCAAGAAATTTGTTATCCTTATGATTCGCCCTCATGACAAGAAGAAGGTTATGGCCACGGTTTCCATACAGGGCTCCTCAGCACAACATAAACCGATGGACAAGGTCATGGAGGAAGACAAGGATATTTTCACCTCACCTACAGGGTTACCTCTACATTATCAAGTCAAATAATCCATCGATTCGACCCCAGTTGCGTCGCCAACCAATGGACCGATCTATCAATGCTCTGTTATGGAGAATAATGAGATCAAGAGGCAAATTCAGTAGTTGTTGCAGAAAGGGAACATTAGGCCAAGCTCATCACCCTATTTGGAGCTTGATTGTATTGGCATAAAAGAAATACGGGACCTGAAGACTCTGTATTGACTATCGGGCACTAAACAAGATCACTGTCCAAAATAGGTACCCAATCCCATGGATTTAAGACCTTCTGGACTAGTCAAGTGGACCAAATATTTCAGCAATATTTAATTGAAGTCTGGTTATCACTAGGTGCCTATTGAACCCTCCAATGTGTTGAAAACTTCCTTGAAATCCAAGGAGGGCCTTTTCGAATAGCTGATCATGCCTTTCGGGTTGACGAATGCCCTCGCAACCTTGCGACCCTTCACCAATGCATTTGTGGTGGTGTATTTAGATGACATCTTTATCTTCAACCAGAGTTGGGAGGAGCACATCCACCATATTCGACAGGTCCTTCAAACCCTGCGACAACACAAGTCGTGTGCTAATTTGGAGAAATGCACTTTTGGAATGACCCAGGTTTAATATCTAGGGTACATAACTGATGAGAAGGGTGTGCATGTGGACCTAGCCAAGATACAAGTCATTCGCAATTGGCTAGCCCCAACCACTCTAACAGAGCTCCGCAACTTCTTGGGTCTTGCCAATTTCTACCTTAGGTTCATGTTAGGGTTCTCTCTATCACTTCGCCTTTAAGTCAAGTCACCAAGGATAGAGCGAAAGAAAAGTATTTTTGGTCCGAAGCTCAACAAGAGCCATTTTTCGAGTTGAATCTCACCTCTGCTCTGCACCAATGCTCACATTACCAAATCTGCAACAACCATTTGATATTGAAAAAGACACCTTTGACTATGTTATTAGTGTAGATATTACTTAGCAAGGGCATCCAATGGCTTACCATAGTGAGACACTTTCAGATACAATCCAAAAATATCTCACTTATGACATTGAAATGTATTCCATTTTGCAGGCCTATCATCAATGGAAGCATTACATTCCGAGGAAGGCAACAATCATCCACATAGACCACCAATCCCTGTAGTTCATACATACACAAGGGAAATTGTGGAATGATCGCCATCAGAAATGGTCCGCATACCTACAACAATTCCATTTGAACATCAAATACAAGAAGGGCAACACCAATAATGTTGCAGACTTCCTTAGTCGACCACCATTCATGGCACTAATCATTGTGCTTGACTCCTATGGGCACGAGACTTCGAGGTGGACGCATCTTTACAAGAGTGATCTAGAATTCAACAGCACATACCAGACACTCCTAGAAGGGAAACAAGTTCCAAATTTTTACCTCCAGGATGCACTGTTATGCCACCTAGTACACATTTGTGTTCCTTCAAGCGAGCATGCTAAGATGATTTATGAGGCGCACTACAGTGGGGTTGTTGGACATTTCAGGGTAGAGAAAACAATGGCAGTACTACAAAAGTATTTTTATTGGTCAAACCTTCGTCAAGATATTAGGAGGAACATTAAATATTGCACTACCTGCACCATTTCAAAGCCAACCATCAAGAAGAAATGCCTATATACTCCTCTTATTACTCTTAGTCGACCTTGGTAATGCATCTCCATGGATTGCATGTCAGGCCTTCCTTCTTCTAAGCATGGAAACAACTATGTTTTCATGGTCATCGACAGATTCTATAATATGGCCATTATGGTGCCTTGCAAGAAGAGTATCACAACAGAGGTCATTGTTAAACTATTCTTTAAGAAAGTGTGGGTACACTTCGGGATCCCACAATTCATTGTCCCATATCGGGACAATAGGTTCCTAAGTAGATTTTAGTTAAGTCTCTGGTCGTTGTTGGATACCAAGCTTAATAAGTCCACGAATTTCCATCCCCGAACTGGTGGCCAAATAGAGGTCGTCAACAGGATGATCGTGCACATTTTGCGCATGTACAACTCGAAGCATCCACACACATGGGATGAAAGCCTCCCCTATGTCCATCACAGCTACAATAGAGTTCTCCATAGCTCAACGAGCCATAACCCCTGTTTAGTCAATTTAGTGTTCCTAAATTGATGTCATTAATTGTCAACCCGAGGCTCGTAAGCTGATGAAGTGAAGGTGTACTATATGTACTTAAGCAACCTCTT
>APFE031290934.1:133534-144215 GCA_000404065.3 Pinus taeda
ATCACCCTTCACAGATTCACTTTCCACTTCACTTTCATATAGATCGAGCTTTTGAAACAATAACCCAATATTTCAGATCTTAAGATATTCAACCTAAAAGCATACACAAGCCAAATGATCTCCTTTGCTTTATATAGGCAAGCTCTTCCTCAAATCATGGACCAATACCACGGGCCAAAACCATAACAAACCAATACCATCAACTCAATACTAGGGATCAACACGTCTGTCGAGAGGCCATGGTCCAAAAACCATAGGTTCAAATTCCAAGGACTAACTACCATGGACCAAAGGTAAGTTTTCCCACATGAAATAAACTTTTCTCTGCCTAAAATTCCGTGAACTTTTCTCCACATGAAATAAACTTTTATAAACTTTTCTCTGCATAAAATTCCGTGAACTTTTCTCCTGCGTACTTCTTAATTCTCATCATATTGAGAGCCATGCCATGGGTGTTGCCATCAAGTAGAACATCTGTAACATATAACCATACCAGAAACATAATGCCAACACATGGTCATTCACTTATGCTTACACTAAGTATTGCCATGCATTCATATTCATATTCACTTTCAGTGGCCTTTTGGCGGGTCTAGGCAACCTTGGCCCAGACTCTACCTCACCAAGATAGCATTGTACAATCCTGAGAGGTAAGCATCTGTATTCCTCTTAGGAAATGCACATTTCTTCCCCGTGGCTATCCTCCAATATTGCGTTGTGAAATTCTGAGGGACAATGACTACCGGCCCAGAAAATTGTGCAATGCAATTACTAAGCCTACAACCATTTCCAGCTGAGATTCTACATTATGCAATTTGAGCAGTCAATATTAAGGATGGACTGTGCATTACATAGTTCCAACAGTCAAACAGCCTCCTAACAGCCCAGACTATGCCTTGCGCAGTCTTTGCAGTCAATTCCTTGACCTCCCAGTGGAAATTGTGCAACCTTCATGATCAATCACACAGGGATGTTGCAAGTCAATTCTCAAGTTAATTTTGGTTTTCAACTGACATATTGATTGCCATGAGTGTTACCATGTCTCTAGCTATTGCAGGTGTTCACCTATCTCTCAGTAGCACAGGTACAATGGTTTCCAGGAGAGCAGAGTCAAAGACACCGTTCAGAGCATACTGGGGGATGCAGTTGATTGAGTGTCTATGAACTTGCCTACCCAGGAAGACATCAAATTGCTTGTAGAAAAGGACATCAAGATATTATGGAAGCAACATCACAATAGGCACCACCATCAACAATAGTTGAAGGCAGCATACCGAATGCCATGAACGCAAGAGGAAGGTTGTTGACAACAAAGAGGTGGAACAAAGTTGCAAGCTCAAGCAGATCCACTTGTTGTGAAAGCAACTTTGGAGACTCAGGCTATGAGGTGAAGGCGTGACATGAAGATCAATCAAAGGTAAAGAACGGAATAGAGAAGGAGTTGCATGTGTTCAAGCAACAACTCAAGGAAGAACAGGAGCTGCATAGACAAGAGAATGAGTTGTAGCAGGAATAGTACAGCAAGGGGTGCAACATTCACATACAAATGAAACTCCGCTCATACAAGTTGTGGGTTCATCCCAACAGTTGGCACTGAGTAGACATGGTGAGTGGTGTTGTTGATCACATGCAAGGAAAATCAGCATCATCCATGTCATTGTGCACATGCATGTGATCTAACCCATTTGACACACTCACCGAGGCAAAGACAAGATGAAAGTCCAACTGCAAATGAACATGTAGTTGACAATTGATGAGCACGACCACCATCACACACTAGAAGATCAACATGGACACTATGCATCAACATGTTTCCAGTTTGGCTGCACCCAGAGGACCATGCAGATGTTAGCAAATGAGTTGAATGGAGGAGCGACATCAATGCACCCAGATGCAATGGAGGTAAGAGTTCGCTTCAGTAATATGTCACCATGGAGCGCATGCACACCATCATAGATGACCAAGCTTGCCATCAGCTCACCACCTTCACCATCACAAGCATGTCAAAGAGTTTCTCTCACCACAATGGACCGAGTGTCAGTGATGTCTTTCATGGCTTACTCAAGTCATTTTGTCTCACATGGGTACATGTGAATTATAATGTAACGTCTTGTCAAGTGGAAGTTCAAGTGTCGATAGTTGGATGTAACAATCATAGAGTAAGTGAAGAGTCATGAGGATAGATGAACTATCACAAAGGGGAATGTCAAGGCTCACCCGACCCTTTGCTATAAATAGAACTTCATAACTCATTGTAAAGGCTTTTGATCAGCCAGTCTTTCGATAGGACTATCTTAGAGAGAGCTTGGAAAATATAACAAGCATTGGCTTCTCCACTGTGCAGAGCTAGTATATCTGTTTGGAGGTGAAGGAGGTTGTGGTTGTAATGTTCTACTATTGGAACTAGTGGTTGGACATGGATGTATTGTATGACTGGAACTTACACTTCTTAATATAACAGAGCTAGCACATTTCATGCATATGTTGTATTGTATTCTATGCTATCTAGTTTACTCTAAATGATATATATATTTGTTTTCTTATGCATGCAAGTATGAACTATTTTGTATAAGTATGTAGGAATATTTTTGAAACATGATGTCAGTTTAACCATCACTTTGGATTGCTAGCTAACTTGCCTTCCATGTTGTGATGCATCTTTGCTTGTGTGTTCCCTTCTTATCTCCGCGCTATCATAGGTTTCCAAGGGGTGCACTCATCTCAACCGCCATGTGTTAGAACCTCTCATGCACCTTCCTTGGCTTGCTACATATGTCACACCCTTGCTACCAACAAAGACATCTTACTTGCCTATGTACGAAATCATAGTGAAGGCATTACTGTACGACCCGCTGCTGGTACTCCTACACCAAATGGTCTAAGGTCTAATTGGGACTTCTTACCGGGGAGATCCCCTTACATGTTGGCGGGTTTAGCACCATCAATATTTTGGAGCTAGAAGGAGGCCATATGACAAACTGAGCCCTCATCATCTGTTTTGAATATTCACACATCTATTGTGGAGTTTGTTATAGCTTGCCCTCCGAAATATTTGTCCAATGGACATATCTTGCACGATGAGAGGGAGTTCTGGGATCACTTGTCAAAACTCACGTATGATGGTGAAGGTGAAGTGAGCTAGCGTAAGCACTTAGATGACTTCCATGTGCTCATGCAAGGCATGGAATATTTTAATGAAATAAAGGTCTATTCGCTGCTCGTACACACACTCCGCGACCGCTCAACACACTACCTCATAAATCCATGCACTCATTCAAGTAGTTCAACGATCTAATTGAATCTATTTTCCACCATTTTGATCCTTAAGTGCTTGATAAAAAATTGTTAAGGCAATGAAAGGCCCTACACAAATCACCCATGGAGTTTTTGGAGTGCTTCCATCTATTCATGTTTGAAGCACTGAAAAGTCAGATGAAATTTCAGTATCACATGGACAGATTCAAATATTGCCTTGTGCAATCTGTCAATCCCAAGAATAAGTTCAAGCTTAAACCCCACTCAGCATACTTTAGTGATGGAGCTGCGAAATCACAGACATACACGGTCATTGTAACAAGTGACTACCTTTTGTCCCCTCATCAGACAACTCCACCATCGCAGAGTGACCTGGGAGAGCATGCACACACATCTATTCAACCATCACATCCTCCTGACATCACTCCTTTTGATTTTTGCGTAGACTTGGTTGTGAGTCCTATACCTCTTCACATGTGTTTTGTACCTCAACCTACATCTTCAAACTAGGATAATCCTCCGAATGACATTGTCTTGTGTTCTTCCATTCTAGACTCTACACTTGTTTTGAGCAAGTATTGATCTATCGATGGAGTTGTTGTTGCACAACGAACATGCACTGACATTCATGAAGAGCATGACTAGGAGCTTGAACATCCATTGGTAGTAGAGGACCATCCTTGTCTATCCGTGCCTCCCCCGTTTTTTTCCTGAGCTCCTTGGTGATCTTGCCATCCCTGGTTTTTCATGTGTATCTTCATCCGTGGAAGCACCCATTT
Organism: Pinus taeda; assembly: GCA_000404065.3. Taxonomy (NCBI): domain Eukaryota; kingdom Viridiplantae; phylum Streptophyta; class Pinopsida; order Pinales; family Pinaceae; genus Pinus; species Pinus taeda. The sequence goes on from APFE031290934.1 coordinate 137,569, forward strand.
TTTATCATTCGCACGACACACCGAGTGTTAATCCATCATTTGACAATGGAGAGGACCGATCATTCTTTGAACATCCACTTGATTTTTCATCTATCTTTTGCGGAAACATAGAGGATGAACATTCTTGCTTCTTATCTACCCCTCTATGTGATTCATCGAATCATGAGGATGTCGACCAACATCTTGCATTTTCTAATCTTAATTGTCATGATCTCTTCATCTCGTCATCTGATCATGATGTTGATTCACTTCTTGTTAATCCGTCTAAGCCACTGGTCTCCAATGACCCATCTATCAATGAAGACGAAACCCCTCAGATTGTTGAGGCACATCAGCCAAAGCTGATGGCTATGTCAGGCCCTTGCTATACTGAGGTTGGTTTCACTTCTAATCAGGAAATTGTTCAAACATACAAGGCTCCTCATCACTCATCTATATGCATTGAAGATCAATATAACACTGATATTTCACTCCCTCCACTGGAACTACATGATCCCATTTCTCATGCATTGGAGGAACCTTACTCAACAAGAACACTTGCGCAACCTAAGTGATCTAGCTTCCTCACATATGCTTTCATATCACAGTCAATAGTGTGCGTATTCTTGAACTATGCACGTAGTGTCACACAACATCATGGTATGTCCACGGACTGCATGTCATGAACTTTCACTCATTTTTGTTCCATGGATGCTTGTAAGCTCAGAGTGTTTTTGTCTTCATTGTTGTATCTTTCACAGTTGCTGGTCTGCACAACCATGTTTCTTGTGGACCATGCCTTCACCAACATGGGTCAACCAATGTGTCAGTGGCTGAATTGGAAGTATCACTTCACATGATCAAGCCTACGCATTATTAGCTTAGGATTAGGAGTAGCATTTGCTTTCAGCTTTCTTGCTTTGCTTGCTTGTTTGATTACTCACTTTTATTTTTCATTTACTTCTTATTCTACTTTACTTTGTCGTTTCTTTACTTGTTTTCTTTCATAGGTTAGTTTCCCATGAAACCATGCATGACTCTTGAAATAAGATGGGTAAAGTACAAGAGGCCTTATGTAGCTATCACTACTTGGTTATCTTTCATCCTTCCTCTATATGAAGAACTTGTTACTTTTAGTCCATGATACGTCAATGGAAAATACGTACTATTTGAAATGATCTTTGGTGAAGACACAACGCGTGCGAACTAACTAGTGTCACCTACTCTAGTCATTCTTTTTTGTTAACCCTTGTCAGCTCATTCCAGTAGAGTAAGGTGAGGGGGGAAACCTTAAAATGCACATCAGAGGTACATAATAAACTACTTCTCTAAAGGAACAACCTCTTCTACTCTCAATAAGTTGGGATCACTCTTGCACCTCTAAAATGAATAAGTGTTATGCACAGTTATGAAGATGAAAAATGAAAAAGTGAAAAAAGTTTGAAAAAATAAGAAATGAATAAGGTGAAATAAGAGAAAGGCTTCCTGCACAGAGAGGTGATGCTTGTAACTTTGCTAGGGTACTGACTAGGATCATTGGTATCAGAGCCATGTTTGTGTTCCTACGTCACTTTGTCGGGGTACTTTCCAGGCCTACTGGTAGTGGAGCGACATCAGAGATGAAACTAAGACTCTAATGACTATACTGCTTGTGGACCAATATACCACTAGCCCCAGTCAAAACAACTGTGTTGACTTGGCTTGGAATGTGTGTCAATTGACCAAGAGCTTGGCAGATGCTACATCTTACAATAAAGCAATGTGTAAACCAAGACGAACTGAGAACTGAAAAATACTTCCAGAGGTGTTAGACTTGGTTTCCAAAAACAAGGTCCATTCAAAGCAATGGAGTTCTACTAGTGTGTCTCCAAGTGTTGTAGTAGCTACAACTACCCTCCAAAATTTTGCCTTAGCTTCGTTTTGGAGCCACCCTACAAATCTTTCATAACAACATGCGTTGCCTTGGAAAGTACGCAAGCTTCAATGATTTTCTTGTGAAAAGATAGCCAATCTATCAAAGCTTGATGCATTCTCCTCATAAGTTGTTCCTCTAGGCTTGGTCTAGCTGCAGGCTGAGCGGCTCCCTCAAGCAATTGTGCAATTCTGCTAGGAAACCTGCTAGACTCTAGAATTGCACGAATATACCAATTAGACTTCATCCAGAAAATTGTGTAGTTCCTTAGGCCAAGAATTGCACAATCCTACGTAGCAGTTAGGTGCTCTATCCAAAAATTGCAGAAATATCCTAGGCAGCTAGCCCAACTCCCTTCTAGAAATGTGCATTTTCTCCCAAGCAGTTGAGCAACCTCTTGCATGTATAGTTGAGTTGACCAGTTCCCTCCAGAATCAAGAAAAACTAATTTGCATGCATGGGCTACTTATCCCAAGGCAGCATGGAAAGGCATCCCTTGATTCAATGATCTACTTTTAGTTGCTAGAGGTTGCATGCAAGGATCATTCCAGAAACCAACCACCAAGTGTCGCTCTTCCTAGATTTGTGGCATGAATGTAACATCTTCGATTTTATGAAAACTCATGAACCAAACGTTGCAGAGCTCATTCCTCACATCAAACGTGCAACTCCCACATCCCGCATTGCATCTAGGAGTCGTCAACACATTCAACTAAACTATTTTTGGGTAAGCATGCCTTCCATGTCTTGTGTTGCATTTTTAGCACTTTTTGTGTTTCACTTCATATGAATGTAGTATACTTTATTTCAATGAGCACTTGCTACCCTTTTTGATACATAATAGCTTTTCCTAGCACTATTTTAGTTTTCATTAACATCTCACTTTTGTCGCATGCATGAAACTATTTTTCATGAAAGGTCGCTAATTCGGTGACTTGCCTCACCCACATGCATTTTGTTCCATTTTTTGAATCCTTCTTTCACTATCTGCATTCATGATCATTCACTTATGCTTACACTCGGCATCACCATGCATTAACATTCACATTAGATTTCAGTTGCTCGTCGGTAGGTCTAGGTAGCCTTGGCCTGGACTCTGCCTTACGAAGACAACATTATGAAATCCTAAGAGGGAAGGCTTTGTCTTCCTCTCAGGAAATGTGAGTTTCTGCCTAGTGACTATCCTCCAGTCTTTCATTATGCAATTCTAAGGGGAAGTGACTGTTGGCTTAGAAAATTGCACAATGCAGTCACTGAGCCTACAACCATTGCCAACTGAGATTGCGCATTGCGCAATTCCAGTAGCCAGTAGCCAAGTTGGACTATGAATTGTGTAGTTCCAACAGTTAGTCAACCTCTTGATAGCCTGGACTATACCTTGTGCAGTCTTGGCAGTCACTTCCCCGACCTCCAGGTGGAAATTGCGTAACCTTCATGTTTAGTCACATAGGTATGTTGCAAGTCACTTCTCAAGTTCATTTTTGTTTTCGACTAACAGATTCCTTGACATGAGTTTTACCATGTCTCTAGATATCAAAGGTGTTCATTTGCCTCATAGCAGCATATGTACTATAGTTTCTAGGGGAGCAGAGTTGCAAACACTGTTCATAGCAAGCTTTGGGATGTAGTTGATCGAGTGTCTATGAACTTGCCTACCCACGAAGACATCAAGTTGTTTGTGGATGAGGACATCAAGATATGATGGCAGCAACATCATAACAACCAACACCATCAACAATACTTGAAGGTAGCATACCAGATGCCATGAATGCAAGAGGAAGGTTGTTGACAACATAGAGGCAGAACAAAGTTGCAAGCTCAAGTAGATCCACTTGTGGTGAAAGAAACTTTGGAGACTCAGGCTATGAGGTGACAACGCGAGATGAAGATCATGTGAAGGCAAAGAACAATATAGAGAAGCAGTTGCATGTGCTCAAGCAGCAACTTAAGGAAGAACAGGAGTTGCAAGGTGTGCAACATGCATAGACAGATGAAACTATGCCTGTACAAGTTATAGATTCATCCAAACAACTACCATGGAGTAGACATGGTGAGTGGTGTTGTTATCGCATGTAAGTGGATTCAACAACATGCATGTCATTTTTCGCACACATTCGATCTAACCCATTTGACACACTCACCGAGGTAAAGACAAGAAGAAATTCCAACAGGAGATGAACATGTAGTTGACAGTTGATGAGCATGACCACTAACACACACTGGAAGATCAACATGGACACTATGCATCAATGTGTTTCCGGTTCAGCCGCACTCAGAAGACCAAGTGCATGTTAGCATATGAGTTGGATGGAGGAGCCACGCCAATGCACCTAGATGCAATGGAGGCAAGTGTTCACCTCAACAATATGTCACCATGGAGCGCATTCACACCATCATGGACAACCAAGCTTGGCATCAACTCAACACCTTCACCATCACAAGCATGTCAAAAAGTTGGTCTCGCTACAATGGACCAAGTGTCAATGATGTCTTGCATGGTTTGCTCAAGTCATTTTGTCTCACATGGGAACATGTGCATTGTAATGTAATGTCTTTTCAAGAGGAAGTTCAAGTTTTGATAGTTAGATGTAATAGTCATAGAGTAAGTGAAGAGTCGTGAGGGTAGATGAACTGCCATAAATGGGAATGTCAAGGGTCACCCCACCCTTTGTTATAAATAGAACCTCATAACTAATTGTAAAGGCTTTTGGTCAACCAAGCATCTGATAGGACTATCATAGAGAGAGCTTGGACAATATTTTAATGAGCCTTGGCTTCTCCACTGTGTACAACTAGTATATCTCTTTGGAGGAGCAAGCAGTTGTGGCTGTAACGTTCCACTATCGGAACTAGTGATTGGACATGGATGTATTGTATGAATGGAACTTACACTTCTTAATATAATAGAGCCGACACGTTTCATGTATATGTTGTATTGTATTCCATGCTATCTGGTTTACTCTAAATGATATATTTATTTTTTTGCTTACACATGCATCTATGGACTATTTTGTATATGTATGAATCTTTCTAAAACATACTGTTGGTTTAACCATCACTTTCGATTGCTAGCTAAATTTCCTTCCATGTTGCGATGCATATTTTCTCATCTGTTCCATTCTTAACTTCGTGCTATCATAGGTGGGTGCACTCATCTCAACCCCCTTGTGTTAGGACCTCTCATGCAACTTCCTTGGCTTTCTGCATACGTCACACCCTTGCTACCAACAGAGACATCCTACTTGCCTATGTCTGAAATCGCGGTCAAGACATTACCGTATGACCCACTGTTGGGACTCCTACACCAAACTTTCTGAGGTCTAATTGGGACTTCTTATAGGGGAGATCCCCTTACATGTTGGCGGGTCCAGCATCATCAATAGATACCATTAAGCAATTAGGCAACACTATTATGGGATTCTTCTCCACTATAAAGTTGATACATTTTTTAAATACTATTGTTTACAATATTAACTTATTCTATTTTTCATAAAATCATAGGAGAGATGTACCCATGCATAATCATAGCCAAAATAAATATACAAATCAAGAAAATATCCCTTCATAGTTGCAACATAGATATATACAAAACAACACATATTGTAGTTGTTGTTTATCGATATCTACTACAACGACAATGCAACATAACCCATTAATTGCAAATAGTCATGATACAATATTTATCATTTTTGTCTGTAGTGAAACTGAATATGGTCCTCTATCGATGTCCTCTTTTCCAAATGTCTCTCTTTCTTTTGGAGCAAGCTTCTTGTCTCTCCATTACTGTTGCATCCTTGCTGTTGCAATGCCTCCATAAATTATGTCCTCTTTTGCTCCTGAATACTTTCCTCATACCAATGTCTCTCTCTTTTGGAGAAAGCTTCTTGTCCCTCCTTTACTTTTACATCCTTACTGTCATAGTCCCTACATAAATTATGTTCCCTTTTTCTCCTTGTATTATCTCAAACAAGCATAGGCCTGAATACATTCCTTAGACTATTGCCTCTATTTCTTTTGGAGCAAGCTCCTTGTCCCTCCATTACTGTTGCATCATTGTTGTTGCAATCCCTCCATAAATTATGTCCTCTTTTTCTCCTTCTATGATCTCAAACAAACACAGGCCTCAATACTTTCCTCAGACCATTTAATTTTAGGAATCATCCCCTTTACTTCATGGACAAACCAACCTTTAATACCTATCGTCAAGTTTAGGTCTCTTCTTTGCAAAATAAACTGTATCATCCCTACCAAGAATTCTCCATCCCTATCTCTAGACCATCCCTATCTCTCGGACCCATGTGACTTAGTCCTTTTTTGTTATTACAAATATTACAGTGTATGTACATTTTTTTACAATGTAGCTCATACTAGAACTTTGGGTGGGGGTTGGACTATCACATAGATAATAAAATCCCTAAAAACTAATAATGAGCACAACCCCTTTATTCTTGTTAGTTAATCTGATGTACCTGGAGCAAAAATCAAAGTGATCCAACTGTTTACTAAATTGTTATAAGAAATAAATTTTCTATTAAAATTTAGAAAATCAAATAATAGTGTGTATAAGAAAATCATAGGATTTTTTAAAAATTCAATTTCTTTTTAATGTAAAACTTGAGGGAAGTAGATTAAATCTCTCCAAATTCAATTTTTTTTTTTGAGTGTAAAACTTGAACTAAATTTTTTTTGACTCCTCTCACCTTTCGGTAGATTTTAAATTATAATGAATCTATGTTAGTTAATAATACTATTTTTT
>APFE031290934.1:145334-165690 GCA_000404065.3 Pinus taeda
ATTAATTGTCAACTCGGGGCTCGTAAGCTGATGAAGTGAAGGTGTACTATATGTACTTAAGCAACCTCTTAAAGCTTTTTGTCGTTTGGGGTGTTTTTTGTGGTTAATTTATCTTCCTAAGATGGAGTGATGTATTTATAAACAGATGAGTGATGGTGTGTGTAAGGTGAATTCTAGATGAGTGAAGGTGTGTGATTAGTGGTTTCTAACTACTTGCTGAAAAGGAAAAACTTGAAGGAAATAAATGAATTAAAATGAACTGAAAGCAAAGAACCACTTTCTAATGGCATTGGACACCATTCATGCTGCTGCAAATAAAAGGTAAGAAAATCACTTAAAAGACCAATGATAATGTTTATCTCTTCCTAACTCTCTGCCTCTAACACATAGTACTATGTAAGACACGATTAGGAAGTAGCTAAAGATAAGTCTAAGAAATGATAAAAATGAGGAAAATATACTTTAAAGACTAGTTATAATGTTTTGCTCTTTCTAACTCTCTGCCTCTAGCACATAGTATTGTGTAAAGCACGATTAGAAAGTAGTTAAAGAGTAGTCTAAAAAAGTACCCAAAGTCAGCTACAAGTTATTAGTATTCTGATCTCAAAAGATAAACAATTTATGATAAAGAGACCATTCATATGTTAGCAGACAAATTTGAGAAATAAAACTAAAAAATCAGCTATGAAAATAAAGTAAAGGCAGCAACTATGAATCTGTCAACTGAAACTACCACTAGACATAAAGCAAATACATAAACACAAGCAATCCCGGGTTAAAAACCTGCAAAAGAACAATGCTGATCACCTTAAAATAAAGGCTGGAAATGAAATAATATGCAAGTGAAGTATGCTGTACATGTATCAAGAAAAGGCAATGCTGAATGAAAATAAGGAAATGCTGATCATAAAATACTGTACAAGGATAACATGAACAGGGGCCCTCCATTCATATAACCCAAAGAAGACTCAAGGTCTTGAAAACTTCAGAACAGCACTGCTTCTATTACTCCATGTGCAAAAACTCACAGTCAAGAGTGCTAGAACAGCACTATTAAAACAGAGTCTTGAAATGCACTAAAATTATAACAGGTTCATAAAAACACAACAATAATAAAAGTTATCTAAGCATACGCAGACGTAAGTTTTTATAGGCATCTGAAAGATAGCCTAACGCATACAGCTAAGACTGAAAAATAACTGACTGTCATGCGTAATAAAGGTTTAATTAACACATCATAAGCCTGCGTGGATAGCTGGAGGTTCTGGTCGTTATGGGCATTGAATCCAGAGTTGGATTATGTCTCCCACAACCTGCGTAACACAGACAAGTCACCGTTTGAGCTGACGTGACCCAACAGCTTATGCATCACCGTTAAGCTACCTTTGTTGACCGTAACTTGCCCCTTGTTGACCGGAGGTGCAGATGACGTGGATGGCTGAACCAATAGCACAGGAACCTCGAGCACCTTGATTCTTAAGTGCCCATGTGGCTCATTTGGCAAAATGGCACGTGGAACCTTGAGATTAACAAAAAGGCTGCGGAATCACCAGATGGCTGCGGAATCAGCAGATGGCTACGGAATCGGCAGAGAGCTGCGGAATGCCTGTAAATATGTCAAAATCTAAACAAAACAGTCACACATTAGCAAAGCTCACTTGATCATGCTTAATGACATCTAATGTAATGATCTGGGTGGTTTTACATTGAGAGTGAGGCAAAAGAGAGAGGTAAGTGATGAAAAACAGTAGGTAATAGTGGATGGTGAGGTGTAAGTTAGAGGCTCTACAACCCATTTCTAGTAGGGTTTGGATTTCAGCCACTATGTCCCACTGATGTGGCCATACCATTTGCAGATACTCAGGAAGATTTGGCTCATGTCCAGTCCGAAGCTGACAGGGCTAACAACTTCATCGAGAACATTTAACACATCCGCTAGCAGGTCCATGATATATTGGATAGATCCAATGCTAAGTACAAGTAGCGCCATGATCAACATTGGGTTCTGCATAAGTTCCAGGTGGAGAAAATGTTTGGCTACATTTGCAGAAGGAGCACTTGGTTAGACTCCACTGCAAGCTTCACTCACTCCGATATTAGCCAAACATCATCACCAAGGCTGTGGGGGACAATGCCTTCAAGCTCAATATTCCATCGTTCCTTGGTTTTCACCCAATGTTCAATGTAGAAAACCTTCGACCATACTTTCCACCATTGTTGGACACATCCGACATTGCAGAACAACTCACACCAACAGAGCTGAACCTAGACTGCATGGAACAAGCCACAACTAATTAGATCATGGATACACAGATCAATAAAAATTTCTAACAAAGGATCCAAATATATCGATCATACCATGGATACATATATTAAGAACACTCGCCAACATAGGATCCAACTATATCAAGTTGTCAAAGCAAGCCAACTTCTTCACCAGGGCAAGTGGTTTAGTAGGGACTAGGTTCAACATAAATTTCCTAACCTCATTGAGGCTCTGCACTTAATGGGGAGCATTGCTTCCTAAGGAGGGAGGAATGATCCATATGGATATTGGTGGCCACCCACCTATTCCACCTAGACCTCCTGTTAATTTCATATGTTTCCTTGTTTATTTAAGCATTTACTATTTTTAGCAGTTTTTCAGGTCCTGAATTTCCGAAGCAGTTTTGACCGCCTAAACAACGTTTTTTTTGAGTTCCTCAATAGGATCTTGCTGCAAATACAATACTACTCGGAGATACCTTTCCAACAAGCTATCGTATGTGCTAAACAAAGATAATATGACCAAGTTACAACCCCGGGAAGTTGGCTGCCCAACTAACCCCAACGGGATACACGAACTCTTGGTGTTCCATGTCCTGGGGTTAAGGTTTTGGTTGTTTAGTGTTTCCCCTTGCTGTTCAATAATAATAAATAGGTCCCTGAGCATCATTGTAACACAGTTCAAAGACATGTAGCCACCACATCTCTTTTCAAAGATAAACTACCATCGCCCGAGCTACTTTATTTCTATCATGTTTGTAAGCATATTTCAATATTATGATATTAATGAAATGAAGTGTTATTTCTACCGCGTCTTTGTATTTATGGTTATATCTGTAATTTTTTGTGTTCCTATTTAAGTTCAGATCATATAGACATTGTCCATGGTTGACCACAGTTGAGCATGGTTGACATTGATTGGCCATGGTTGACCATATTCAACCATGGTTCATCACAGTTGATCATGATTGACCAAATTCAACTAGTCAAATATTGATCATGGTTAACAAAATTCAACCACAGTTGATCATCTTTAAACACCATAATTGACTATGATTAACATTGATTGATCATAATTGATAATGATTGATCATCATGAAATAGTATTGTTAGTTTTTTAATAGTATTATTAGTTGTTTGTGCCTCAGTTATATAGAAGAAAGTAATACAATTAAGTTGTAAATAAAGAATACAGAAAACAAAGTTTAATTTCCTAAAATATTTTTGATAGTTAATTGTGGACCATAAATCTCACTCTTATGGATTAAAGAGCCGAGAAAGGAGTCTGTTATGGATAAAATATGATGAGATGTTGAGGACATTGACATGGAAGTAGGAGTTCATGCAAGAATCTCATATATTTCAGTTGAAGAAGAAACACATCATAGTCTTGTCAAGGTTGGAGTTTGAACTGGAAGAAGAAACACATTGTAGTCTTATGAAGCTTGAAGCTTGAAGCTAAACTTGTAACCCATTTTTTTTTTTTCTCATTTTTTTTAATGTATATTTTCCAGCATAATAATGTGAAGTTTAAATTTGACAAGATGAGTATGTTTCATTTCACATCACCTCAAACAGTCCTTATATATGAATTTTAGTTGAAAATGCCTTTCTCATTTTTTCCTCTATAAAAATATATATATTTTTAAAAGATTATAGTTTGTAATGATAATGATGATTAACGTCGACTAAGACCAAGTGGTCTACCAGACTTTAAGAAAGTAAGAGATTAATTGTGACTCTTTAATATTTTATTTCTATGATAATAAAGGAGGGAAAGAAACCCTACAAGATCACTATAGTTTCGTTGACTTAATAGTCAAGGAGGTTGGCAGTGTGACAAATGTTTTGGAAATAAGAATAGATGTGAGCAAGAGATGGGGAGTTTAAGAGAAAGTGTTTTTCATATTCAACCCTCTTAGTATCGCAAAGGTGACCGATTCTTTCGTCTCAGGGTGTTTTGGGAATAAACCAACACTTCAAAGGTCATGAGAATTAGCTTCTATCTTTATAATTTTCATCTTCTTCTTAGTATTAGTCCAAACAGATAGATAATTATGGTTAGCAAGGGTGGGGTTGATCACCTCCTTATAATACCATAGCTTCCTTTTTCCCTCTAGCTCCTTATCATCCCACAAATTATCCTTAAATTGGGAGGTAATAATATTTTTAATATTATCATTATTCCCCAAGATGACCTCCTCCTTTATCCCCCAATGGTCGAGCCAAAATTGGGCATCCTTATGCTAGCACGCTTGATACGAAGGTGAAGGTTTTAGCTAGAGTTAGAAGCAATTTTGGGAAACTGCTTTGCTTCCATGTTGTAAAGTTTCTTCTTATACATCACATACATAAACATAGCCATGCTTTCAATGGGTGAAAGGCTAGCTTCGATAAAAAGTATAGGATAGGGAATATTTCCTTTATTCTTGAGATTGTAGGTTATGAATTGCTTTTGAATCATCTCGATCTTTTGTCACAACTCTCTGGATATACTGCAACCTCAAAACTCACATCCATATAAAATAACAGGGGTGATGAGAGTCTCAAAGAGGAACTTTTTTTACTCCAAATCTAGAGATCAATTGACTTACAATTGTTTTCAAGCTCACAATAAGCTTTCCAACCTCTAATAATCCTTTTTGCAATATTATAATTCTAGATGACCTAATGATGAATGTCAATACCTAAATATTTGTATGAAGAAACTTTCTCTAAGTAATTGCTATCATATATGAAAATACCATGATTGATTTTTTCTATTTAATTATCATGAATTTATTCTTGTTGGTATTAACCATCATACCTATCTTGGCGCATTAATCACAGATGATCTTAAGGTGTCTATCGAAATCATCATGGCTTTTGGATAAAATATCGACATAGTCGACATAAAGGAGAAGAGTAGTGACCATATCAACAAGCTCAGGGCCATTGCATCCCGCAGTTTCCAAACGCTCTTCTAGCTTATCGATGTAAATGCTAACAAGGGTAGGGGATAGCAAACACCCTTGCTTAACCCTGATATTGCATTTAATTTCTTTAGACCACCCTCGTTGGTCTTAATATAGGCAACAACATTCTTGTAAAGTTGAGTCACAACAATCCTCAACTTGGGAGGCACCATTATCTCTACAAGTCTTTTCCATACCTTATCTCAAGCAACAGTGTCAAAATCTTTTTTAAATTCAACAAAACAACAAGAGAGATCACTTTTACTATTGTAACAGTCCTCGGTAATGATCCTAAAAGTGACAAGATGGTTGACAGTTGAGTGATGTCTCCTAAAACTATCCCGCCCTTCAAATCTTTTACCATGGCTTTCAAGTGAGATGTTAATCTTCTTTTCCAAAATGAACCCATATATCTTGGCTAATCATAATGGTGCTATAGTTAGAGGGAACGATTTTGTCCCCACTTTTAAAAATAGGCACAATAAGGCCAGCATTCAAAGCTTAGATATTTGTACACCGATTGTGGTTGGGATTTGGGTTTCATTGGGGACCACTGTTTTGTGATTGTGGCACCCTGCCCTAGAGTCAAGAGTGCAGAAAGTGCCCATGACATACCACCCAAAGTGATAACATTTTAAAATCAGATTTTGGATAATGTTCAATTCAATATTACGTATGTAATATTAAGTGATGTTTTATTTTGATAATAGAAATTAAGGAATGGTAATTGAATTATTAATTTTTATTTTGAATATTTTTTGAATTATATCCTTTTATTATGGAAAAATGTATAGACAAAATATTATGAAAATGGAAATGTATGGTAGTGAAATCTGTATAAAAAATATAAAATAATTTAAAACTCACAAATATGTATAATGATAAAAATGAAAAACCCATTAAAGTAGTACGTGAACGGAAAGCCCTATTTCCAACCCTATTGTAACATAAATGCGCCCTGACATGGGCGCGATATAACATGATATAACACGCCGCACGGTGATGAGAGAGTAAAAAAATAGCGGCGCGTTATATCATGTTATATCGCCCCCATGTCAGGGCGCATTTACTTTACAATAGGGTTGAAAATAAGGCTTTCCATATGTGAACTGGGTTCAAAACGTTGTGAAACAATTCCATCCATATCTGGTACGGGCATTAGAGCATTGAGAGGACCTTTCTCTAATACTTTCCCTACTACGAAAGACAGAGAAAGACGCACCTCTGGTGTACGAGTAGTTATCGTGCCTACGGTAGATGCTGAATAGCCAAATACAGAGCGAATTAAATAAAATTCATCAAATTTTGGCTCCATAGCCAAAAACATTCCAAACTTGATCGAAATACATTTTCAAAATAGCTAAAAACCTCTTTAATTGCCACGGAATTATTTTTCGTTTGGGTGAAGACTTAATGTTGCTGTTAAATAATGGTTGGCATGCCCAACCTTTTCTTATAAGCAGCAACCGTGTGTTTTGAAATTATAATAATCTATTATCTTTTAGAAATAAAGTTATTATAATTTTTTAAACTTTTAATTGTATATCCATTATACGGTTAGTCAATGCTATAATAAGATGTGCTATAAGCTTTAAGAACCTCTCTTAGTTGTTAAATTTTATGTTTCAAAAATAAACAAAATAACCACTATTTAAAATTTAAAAAAGAATTGTGATACAAATTGATTTCAAAATAAACAAAACAATTTTCAAACTCCAATTTAAAATCCTCAGAGAAAATTTTCAAATGTCAAGATCGATTTCACAGCCGACCAAACGAGAGAATTATATAAAATATATTTAATACCGGGTCATTCGTCATAGTTTACGCCTAACAGGCTGGAACACTAACATAGCCCTATGATAGGTGGCAAACTAGCTAGCTTGACATAACTAATGCCCTTAAACATACAGATCACGTGTTATCAGCCATTTTCAGCCATAAAATTCAATTTGAAAAAGGAAAACATTTAATGATTTCTTAATGGCCAGAATATATGTTGATAAGGTGTGTTATTAAAAATAGGGTTATTAGCAGGTTGTTGAGAAAGTATCTAAATGTCAAGTCATAAATTTAATTCTTCATTTTATTTAGGTGTTATTTTTGGACATGATTATGATATAGTCTCATTCTTGTAATTACTATTTGGCATACCAAATAATAAAAATGTAATATAAATTACCTCAACTACACCAGAAATAACATTAGATTTAAAAACAAAAACATTGTAGTTGAGAGCCCGTTCAAGTATTGGAAACAAATACATAAAGCCCAACATCGGGTTTGAATCTAAATTGTCTGAATGGATCATCACCTTACAACTAAATTGATGAACTACACTCTTTGATTCAGGAATGCCTATAGCTCACAGGCAGGTAGGGCATAAGCTCCCAACATGTTGTCGGTCACTTTCATTCATTTTTGCATCTCGGCAAGTATGTCTATGCATGACAACTTGTTTAAAATCGTTAATACCTTAATAATGTTAACTATTTTCCACAAAGAAATTGGTAGAGACAAGGTGGACACAAACAATTAGTATATTTCCTACAAAGGCACATTACAAGCCACATAAATAGTCCTCATGAGATCCAATAGTTTTTAAGACAAAAGAATATTGTTGAGAAAATATCTCAATAGACCTTAACCACTAACAAACAAAATATCCCTACATTATAATGTAAGCATTATTCTAAGTGCCCCCTTTAATTCTTACATTTCCATCATTACAAATATTAATACAAAAAAGACAAATTACAATTCACTATATTTCCTACAAAGACACATTACAAGCCACATAAATAGTCCTCATGAGATCCAATGGCTTTTAAGACAAAAGAATATTGTTGAGAAAATAACTCAATAGACTCTAACCATTATAATGCTTACATTATAATGTAAGCATTATTCCAAGTGTCCTCTTTAATGCTCACATTTCCATCATTACAAATATTAATACAAAAAAGACAAATTACAATTCACTATGTTTCCTACAAAGGCACATTACAAGCCACATAAATAGTCCTCAGGAGATCAAATAGTTTTTAAGACAAAAGAATATTGTTGAGAAAATATCTCAATATACTCTAACCACTAACAAACAAAATATCCCTAAATTATATTGTAAGCATTATTCCAAGCGCCCCCTTTAATGCTTACATTTCCATCATTACAAATATTAATACAAAAAAAACAAATTACAATTCACTATATTTCCTACAAAGGCACATTACAAGCCACATAAATAGTCCTCATGAGATCCAATAGCTTTTAAGACAAAAGAATATTATTGAGAAAATAATTCAATAGTCTCTAACCACTAACAAACAAAATATCCCTACATTATAATGTAAGCATTATTCCAAGTGCCCTCTTTAATGCTCACATTTCCATCATTACAAATATTAATACAAAAAAGACAAATTACAATTCACTATATTTCCTACAAAGGCACATTACAAGCCACATAAATAGTCCTCATGAGATCCAATAGTTTTTAAGACAAAAGAATATCGTTGTGAAAATATCTCAATAGACTCTAACCACTAACAAACAAAATATCCCTAAATTATAATGTAAGCATTATTCCAAGTGCTCCCTTTAATGCTTACATTTCCATCATTACAAATGTTAATACAAAAAAGACAAATTACAGTTCACTATATTTCCTACAAAGGCACATTACAAGCCACATAAATAGTCCTCAGGAGATCCAATAGCTTTTAAGACAAAAGAATATTGTTGAGAAAATAACTCAATAGACTCTAACCACTAACAAACAAAATATCCCTACATTATAATGTAAGCATTATTCCAAGTGCCCTCTTTAATGCTCACATTTCCATCATTACAAATATTAATACAAAAAAGAAAAATTACAATTCACTATATTTCCTACAAAGGCACATTACAAGCCACATAAATAGTACTCATGAGATCAAATAGTTTTTAAGACAAAAGAATATTGTTGAGAAAATATCTCACTCTAACCACTAACAAACAAAATATCCCTAAATTATAATGTAAGCATTATTCCAAGTGCCCCCTTTAATGCTTATATTTCCATCATTACAAATATTAATACAAAAAAGACAAATTACAATTCACATGTCACATCTGTATCATTAGTCTTCCTCAACACTTTTCCCCACTCTGAAGTCTCTTAGACAACACTCTTTTCACCACCACAATTTTTGAGCTTTCCATTCAACTCATTTAAGACATAATCACCTCTAACCATCTTTGATGAACTTTGTATAATTGACGCTTTGCGATCTCCAGAAAAACAAAGACAATCTCGATACTACTCTATATCCAGTAGTCAATTCTATATCCAACATTCAATTATGCAACTGACATTTCTACACACATGGATCTCATAACATAACTTGTAACTAACACTCTATGCAACTGACATTTCTACACACATAGATTTCATAACATAACTTGTAACTAAAGCTCTTGAAACCTGAAGCACAACAAAATACATCAAAGTATAACAGACTCACAACCTAGATACATTCTATGACACAGAAAAATCTCCAAAACCACTAATTTAAATTTTATTAAACTATTCATTAATTGATTGGCTTTTTATTATAAAATTATACAAACCAACTTAACAAAGATTTGAGAAAACTACTCACACAGAAACCAACAAATCCCACGACAATAAAACCAATAGCCCTTATATAAAACTCTCAGTGGTCTTCTGAGTCCTCGTCTATGTGTTTCTCAAATAAAAACTTATCACGAACGACCCCTTCACGCACGCTGTTCCAAGCTTTTCATACACTCGACACCGAGTGGCAGGCTTGTTGCTTCGAAAGTCGTCTTGCACAAACAGGAATGGCGTGCTCCATATTGACTGCAAGCTCCCTGTTATTGTTCTCCGTAAGGCTCTATGTTATTCATTTTGCAGTTTGCAGAACTCCTCACACATTTCGCACTATAGGAATCTGTTGTTCCGCAGATGTAAGCGCTCGCAGAACACTCAACAACTACACCTGTGGGACTGCGTTGACTCTTTCGAGAAGCATTCCTGTGTACCATTGAAGCAAGCGACCACTGTTCTTGAAGAACACAAATAAAGAACTCACGACAGGATGCGATCTCGTAAACAAAATTATAAAGTTCCTTGACACAGTTCTTTTTGGAAATGACTTGATACAGTGTTTTCCAAAATTTGGGATTGGAATAAGATTGTGAATCTCGCTCTTGCAAACAGCTCGGAACAACGTTTTCCACATTTTCTCGTACAATTGCAGGTTTTGGCAACTACCTGATCCTCCAACCAACGTAACGACAACGACCTGATCCTCCAACCAGCACGCACAACAAATCTCTCTTTGGTCTGTAAGTGAGCCACTGGCTAAACATATATCTCAATAGAACCTTCTCTTCGGTCAAACCTTTCCAACTAGGACAAATGCACAGAATTGTGTGCTCCTTCACACTCATCGAACCACACGATCTATTTGTTGGCAACCTTTATCTTCAACACTTACAGTGAAGGCACACAACTCATCACAAGGATCCTCTACCAACGAAAACATGTGCAAGCATACATTATTCCAATTGAATTGAAGATTTCCGGTCTACTTGCTGAAGATCTGAGCCAGATTGACAGCAATATATTCAACTTAGATTGTGCTAAATTCAACCTTACCCAAGTTTATAGGAAATTAATACTTCCACACCCTCTGCATTAACCTATATACAAGGTAATAACATTCAATACTTAGTCATCTCCCTCGCTAGAGGGAGTCAAGCTTATGCACGTTGTGATAGCAATACAGAAATTGGTAGAGCATATAGGAAATTAATACTTACACACCCTCTGCATTAACCTATATACAAGGTAATAACATTCAATACTTAGTCATCTCCCTCGCTAGAGGGAGTCAAGCTTATGCACGTTGTGATAGCAATACAGAAATTGGTAGAGCATATATGGTGGATATAAACAATTAGTATATTTCTGAAAAAGCCAAATTACAAGCCACATAGATAGTGCTTTTGAGATCCAACAGTTTCTAAAACGTAGGAATATTGTTGAGAAAATCTCTCAACAGACTCTAACCACTAACAAACAAAATCTACCTACATTTCAATGTAGGCATTATTCCAAATTTTTCATAGTCTTAAATCTTTATAGGTGCCTGTGATTATCCTCAATTTGGATGAGGAAGATGTGGATCCCACATTTAAATTTACATGGTTAGTCTTTAGTAATCAAATTCACTTGAAAATTGAAAATAAATTTAGTTAAAAAAATAAACAAACTAATATAATGATGTTATTTGTAGTTGGTATTAAAATAATATTAATGAACTAAATTAAATTAAATTATATATATATAATTTAATTCATTAATATCATTTTAATGTTATTTAATTCATTAATATCATATTCATATATATATATATATGAACCGTGCATATGTAAAAATGGAGAATTTGAACTTTTGGATGAATTTCAATTAGTTGAAAAAACTAAAGTTTACATTAAGGAGCATGATCTTTTAATGAATCTCTCACCAGGGAGACCTAAACATAGCAAAAAAAATGCACATCTTAAAGAGGACATAGACACTTGAGAGCACATAGACACAAAAATGTCAAAATTAAAGTTGATACCCAGGCGTGCTTGGCCTTGTACAAAAGGAACAAAAAAAAGGAAAACAAAAAACATATTCATTTCATCATCATGTTATTGGGTCCAAATTCAAGTCTACAACTGGGATGGGCTCTTGTGGTCCATCTAGGAGTCTTCCTACTACGCCGGGAATTCCTAAGTGGTGTTCAATCTACTCCATCCTTTAATCAAGATTTTGAAGGTGTCTATGCAAAAGCTCCAATGATTGGAGAATATCCAAGTGGGATTCATGACGATCCAAGATAGTCCCCCCTAATAGAAATTTCATCTAATCATACATATCCAAACTCTGGATGTACTGGTTGAATCCACCCCTCATATGACCTATTTCTGGTATCCATTCTACCCATTTAATCAAGACCTCAATTTCTGAGAGGGAGGTTCTATGAGAAGAGGCATCCTCTTCTACCTGGGTTATTTCTTCCTGTATATGGTTTGGAGTTAGTTCTTGGTAACGGGAATCAAATCCCTCTACATGGTGGTGCATTCGAGTGTGTCCCCAATGGCCTCTTTCCTGGTAGTAAGTTGCCTCTCACCTAATGTGAGCCCTTTGTCTCAGTATCATTGACCAACCAACTGATTTTCTTAATGCAATCCATAACTCCACCAGAAGAATTAGATTACAGAGATAAATCAAATTTCCCAATCAACCCATACTTGGGAACATGTAAACATAGATCTATGGATTATCCCAACTAAGGATTTCAACAAATATCCCAATTACCTTCCTCCCCAACAAATCACCCTTATACCAACTTGCAACCTCATAAGAAGAGCCTTCAAAACCACCAAGTAGATAACCAATTATGCTCCAGAGAAAGTCCAAAAACTCATTGCCCCTTCTAAAATACAATAACAGAGACAATATTACAGTCTTCCCACCTCCTGAAAATCAAACACCCTCCATCCACAGTCTTAACACACCCATGGGAGAACGAAACCAAATATAACACATCACTTACGGGACAATATAGATATATGGTTAATGATTGAGAATGTGGCACACCATCAGAATTAATAGTTAACAACTCTCGTCCCCAACGATATTCCAAACCCCAAATCGTATAATTCCAAATACTCTCCCCAAGTCTCCATGCAACCATTATAAAAAACTTGTGAACAAAGTATAATCTCTAGAATTTTAAAAGGAAACAAAATTTATATCCACTGTCAGAAAATAGAAATTGATGTTGTTATCTCTTATCTTCAACTATGAGACAGGCCCAAATCCACCAAAAGCACACCAAAAATGAAGAGGGGAAACTAATAGGTACCAAGATTAATAAAGAAAAAGTTGCTAGTTTTTTCCCCTCCCAAGTTCCTCTTTAGTGTTCCTACATATTAACCAATTAAACTAAAGAAAAGACATTCTGGTACACTATTCGAATTTACCTATAGTCCAATGACACCTTCAAAATTAGAAGATAACTATTACCACTGTTATGTGTGTCCTTAGTTGTGTTATTTTCTCCCTCATTCTAAGTTGACACATAACAATTTGTGTCCCCGAATCTTATTTTTCGAATCTCTTTCACTTCAAGTTTCTTCCCTACTATGTAGTGATACTCCATAGTTTTATCTCATGCTTACAAATCACATAAATCCTGGAGGCTTGTCACTGCTTCTCCAAGGTATGCTCTGGATTAGGAAACATGCTTCCCTACATAGCATAGTCTTGTCACTCTTCCTACCACATGGAGCTAGTAAAAAATTTGAGCCACCCCTGCATGAATTCTCTTCACTTTCCTTTGAGACCCATTTCCCCCCTCATTAATTCCTGTAAATTCCCCATGGTAGATTTCTATTATTGAAATTAGATGGTTCACATGCTCAAAGGTCTCGTCTAGCCCACTTACCATCTCCCAACATTGTTTCATCTACACAAGGGGGTGCATGTTAATTTCCACACTCTATGACATTTAAACTCATCTGGGACGAGATGCCACATCCCTTAGCCTATTCGATAGGTGGGGTGGTGGCATATCACCCTCCATTCAATCCTCAAATGTTTCCCCATCTGAGGCTGGACAATTTTATTGGACCAATTGCCAACATGCATCCTTCAAAGGAGAACCATGAAATAGGGTCTAGGGTGTTTCCAATGGTGGATAAGTGTTTGAGAACCCATAGTTTGATAGAAGATCAACTATTTTATTCCCCATTCATCGAACATGTGATGATATTAGATTTTGGATGCATGGTAACAAAGAAGATACCTATTCCAAAAATGATTATAGCCTCCAAATTCATGAGACCTTCTGGATATGATTACCAGTCTGAAGCTTTCAAAGCATGTTTATGATAATCTAAGAATATCCTTCCACCAATAACTTAGTGTATCCCTGAATATGCATTGCTTCCATGCCCATCCATAGGCCCATCAATTTCACCTCATTGTTGCTGCTAATACTCATCATTCATGAATAGATAAACATTAGCATTACTGGATGATATTTGATTATTCTCCAAAACCTTGTTGGACTTGGATTTCCTTTGGCTCCTCCCTTAAAATTTAGCTTTAGAAAGGAGGGCAGTGAAGGAATCTATATGGTTGGGCTAGAGACAGGAGTAGTCCTAGGGGGGGAAGGGTTAGATTTAGAGGGGGAGATGGTAACCACTGGTGCATAATCCTTGCTTCAAGACCATAAACCTTCCAATCCTCCTGAGACCAAGGGAGTGCAAGGATCGATTCCCCAATCTGGCTAACAAGGAAGTTCCAAATTGAATTGGAGGGGATTACCTAACCTTTAAAATTTGATTAATGTCTTTCTTTCCACGAGCCTCATAGTATAAAGGCCAGTGAAAGGATCTAAATGCGATTAAGAATCAAATTGATGTAAGCTTGGGAATGCAAATTAATAATAATATTTGAGATTCTTGTAGGTTATCTATCATATTTGATGAAGCATTCATTCAATATATTCTATAGATTACCATAAAAGGTTCAAGTATTGAAAAGGTGCTCCATATTTTCAGAGTGTAGTAAACTGAGTGGACATCAATAGGGGCCCTGATAGTTATGCTTTGGATATTCTCCCATTTTAATGACTTGTGCTACATCAAAAATGAAAGGAAAATTGAGAATTTTGGCCAAATATTTCTTCCAAACTTTCAACCACACATCTTCCACTAGTATATTTGGGTATCCTGCTTCATATGATAGGGTTCTTTAGTAGAGAACATTCCCTTGGGTATATACCCCCATTTTAATAAGTCCTCATGATTAGAGAGTGGAATTTGTCAATTCTTCAAATTATTTCAATGGTTACTCCATGCTTCACCTTTTGATTGGGGCATTAGGGGAATTTGAGGTCTAAAATGGGCCTCCTAAGGAAATAATAAAATAAGAGTTTATGATTTTTTTTTAGAAAAAGAAAGGAAACTACTTTTTTATTGTATCTTTCACTTATCTCATTATAGGATTACTCAAATGTCAAGTGCAGACATCCATTAGATGAGGAATTACATTCCAGATCCAATGAGTACCCAATATGCATATTTTTTAGTGGACCCACATCAAAATAAATAAAAATACACAAAAATAGTGTGTTCAACAAGATTTTTTTATGCATTTTCATTTCTTTCCATGTACGTCCTCTAAGAAGTATGTAGAGTGAATACTCATTGGATGTGGAATTTAATTCTACATCGAACGAGTGTCTACACTTGGAATTTGAGTAAACTTATAAGGAGATAAACCAAAAATACAATTACAAAAAGTAGCTTTCTTCTTTCCCTCCAAATATTTACCCTTGTGGATGACATCATCATCTTGAATCCGATCGGTTCTTATAAAGTTAACTTTACTAATACATTTTTTGCTTAGAGGCCCATTTTTTACATCAAAATTCCCCAAATGTTAATAATTCTCTAGGGGGATCCAATTACACAACTTTTTCTATGTTGCCTCCTCTGTCCAATAGTCTGCCATTTTGATTTTTCCTTGAGCCACCATTTCTTTTATTCATTGTATGATCTTAATTTGATATTTTAACTTGGGAAATTGTTGTTAAGAATCAGCCTTGAATAAAGTCATACATACATTTTTTATTTCTCAAAACCATTTCTTTTGAATCAAACCAATTCCTTTCTTGGCTATTGTCCAAATTGAAGATCCTGATGCTAATGTATTCATTCAAATCATATTTTTTTGAGGTTTTTGGGGTGCATCCTTTCATTTCCAAATTCTTTTCCATATATCCAATCCTCTTCGAATCCACCTCCACCACATCTTGGCCCCGTAAATTGTTTCCATGATAGTTGGA
Organism: Pinus taeda; assembly: GCA_000404065.3. Taxonomy (NCBI): domain Eukaryota; kingdom Viridiplantae; phylum Streptophyta; class Pinopsida; order Pinales; family Pinaceae; genus Pinus; species Pinus taeda. The sequence goes on from APFE031290934.1 coordinate 161,476, forward strand.
TCCCACATACCCAATCTTACCATGAGCTTAGGCGTGCACATTGTATCCCATGCCACCATATGCCACTTCTTCTCTAGTTGAGATTCTCCCCATAGAAAATTTCTCTAGATGTTGTGGGCTTCCAAAAGAATAAAATCCAGAGCCATCATATTTGAATAGAGGTATATATGCATGGATTGAAGGAATTTTTTTAACAATACTAATTTCCTTGCAATTATTAGAGATCTATTTTCCATATTGATAATTTTTTAATGAAAATTACGAGCAAGGAATTCCTCCCACAAACTCCATTTGAGCAAGCTTTCCACTAATGGAGCACCCAGATACTTTGACGAGAGCTTGTTGATATGGATCCTCGGGAATTTGAGCCACATGTCTTTGGACAATCACAAAGGTATTAAAGAAAACATTATGGGATTTAGCTCTATTTATATCCACACTTGATGTCGTAGAGAATTGGTCCAATATTTTATTGAAATCTTAGGCTTCTTATATTGTTGGAGTACCAAGGCCCATGGTGCTATCAACAAACTATTTGTGGGTGAGAGGTAAACCCTCCCATATATCCTAAGGCCTTTTAACCTCTTTTTAAATATTGCTACTTTAAATGCTCGACCTAATCCCTTCATCGTAAGGAAAAAAAAAGAGAGATAAAGGATATCCTTTCTGAATCCCTTAAGAGGATTGAAAGGGGATGGATGGAGAACCATTAACTAGAATCGAAAAGGAGGCAAAAGAGATAAGATTATAAATCCAAGTGATCCATTCTCTTGTGAACCCAAATGCCCTTAAATTGTTGCATAGAAATTCCCAGTTCAATTTCTCATAGGATTTTGATAAGTGCAATTTAACCATCATCCCTGGTTTCTTTGTGATTTTTAGAGAGTAGATTTCTTCATGGGCTGCCATGATACCATATAAAACTTGTCTCCCTTCTACAAACTCTATTTGTTTTGGAGATATAATCTTAAGGAGAAACGATTTGAGTCTATTTTCTATTATCTTGGTAATAACATTGTAAATGATGTTGCATAATGTTATTGGCCTATAAGCACTAGCTTCCTCCACCTTCTCTTCTTTTGGGACCAAGGTTATGAATGTGGCATCCAATGTGCGTAGTATGGAATGGGACTTTCTCTACTCCTCTGCACCTCTTCACACATCATCTCCTATAATTTACCAAGAAGATTGAAAAATTCCACCAGAATTCCATATAGACCTGGAGATTTATTACAGGGCATATCATTAATCATCATTTCCACTTCCTCATATGTTATTTCTCTAAGAAGGATCATGTTCTTATCTATTGTGATCAGTTGAGAAATGTATTGAATTGTTTGCTAGATTATCTTTGTCCTGTCAAGTTGTGGTTCAAATAAAATGTTTTGAAAGAACTGAATTAATTCTTGAAAAATCTCCTAGTGAGTTTCTAGTTTGCATCCATTAACAACTTTCAAAGAGGATATAATCTTATGGTGTCAATACTATAGCATTGAAATGTGGAAGAAAGTAGTTTTTTTTCACCCTCCATCCATTTGTTATAAACCCAGTGGGGTAATGATTTTTCGAATGGCCATTTCCTAAAATATTTCCTATTAGTGCATGATCCCACATGTGCTAAATATATTCTTGTATCTTATCTGAACAAGCCTAAAACTTGGGGTCAATAACTACTTTGGGAAAACAAATTCATGGCCTTTGTTTCCCAACATGGTTGGTCAATTGATGTGGGCCTTGTTGTTCTCTATCCTACTTAGGATATGAAGAATTAAGGATAGAATTCGAAGATTGATTTAGGATTCTACCCTTAAAAACAACTTTGTAGTAGGAGAGACTATCACTACCTCCACTGACACTAGCCATAGTAGAGTGACTAAAAATGAGAATTCAATCATAGTACTTAGGGTTTGCTCAAAAAATAGCTAGGGTTTTGCAAAGTCATATATGCTAATAAAAGTTAAATTCCTCAAAATACATGACACTATTAATGAAAAAAAAAAAAAAGTGGTACCCAACATTTCAAATTTTGGGTTGTGGTATGTACTAAACACATTGTTATACATTATCTACATTGAAATTATTAATTATAAAGCAATTAGATGTTTTCAGAGCTAACATGGATCTAAGAGGGAACTCTTGCATTCCATAAAATGGATTTCCTCAAGCCTTTGACAAGGCTTCATCATAACAAATACTATGAGGTTCAAGTCAAGAGTTAACATGGATCTAGGTTAGTACTCTTGCTTTCCATAGTGGATTTCTTCAATCCTCTAACTAGGTTTTATCATAACAAATACCATGGTAAAAACCATGGATTGTAAAAATGTAGAGCCCAGAAACCACCCACTAGTAAATTATAAATTTTAATATTTCACTGAATCAAAATGTTTATATCTATATTACAACATCTCTTCCATACTAAAATAGAGACCTGTGGTACAATTATTTAAAATACATTTTAAAATATACCATCCTAGATCCATCTTAACCTTAGACAAGAGGGATCAAATCCCTTTTCACTTTAAAAGAGGTTTGTATCTCAAGAGATTTGATCCCTCTTGGTGCTGGATAGATCCAGGATTAAGCTAGTTCTAGGCTGATTTTTATATACACAGATACCATACCTAGGCTATATCCATCTCTCCCTCTCTCTGTCTTACCTCTTGCTCTACTCTTTCTCTCACTCTCTCTCCATATCTCCATTGTCACCTTCACGGGGCTTCACTCAATGAACCTTTGACGTATCACGTGCGTTCATGGTATATTAAACAATACCCTTAATTTTACTACATATTGGAAAATACCTCTAAAAATCACATTATTTAACCCCCTACTAATACCAACCCAATACACCTTCCCAATTTAAATACCCCTACTTTCACTAGATATTGTAAGTATCCATTTTTTCATTAACATTTTTTATACCCCTTTATATTTTTTCATTAAATTTGGCCTCCATTTTTTATACCTTCCAATATAAAAACCCTCCACCCCCTATATATCCCCCAATATATTATGTCATCTTTCCCTTAATAAATATTTCCCAATATGAACCCATGTGGTATGGTATTGCTCCCCCGATGAAGCCCCTATGGTCACCCTCTCTCTCTCCACCTTTCTCTCTTTATGTATTTCTTCTTCTCTCCCTCTCTCTCCCCCTCCAACTCCATCTAACCCTCCCTCCATTTCTCCTTCTCTCTCTCAAGACCTCTCTCTTTTCCTTCCTCTCTGATCCAGGTGGATAATGGTGGCCACCCACCTGTTCCACTTAGACCCCCACCATTGTTTCTTTTAGTTTTTCAGTTTCCTTATTTGTAGCACAATTTACTATTTTTCGCAGTTTTTTGGGTCTTGAACTTCCGGAGCTATTTTGAGGCCCTAAACAATGTTTTTTGGGAAAACCAGGACCAACATGGGTGATAAACCAAAGTTGGTCATTCAAAATTTGTCGTCTTGAGATAGATATTTCTAATGAGGTATTGTGTGTGTCAAACAGAGATCATATGCCAAAGTTACGACCCTAGGAAATTGATGTACCAATTTATCCAAATGAGGCATATAGTTTGGCACTTCATCTCCTAGGGTTAGGTTTTTAGGTGTTTAGGGTTTTCCATTGTTTCTCAATAATAAATAGGCCTTTGAGCCTCATTGTAACATAGTTGAAAAGCATGTAGCCGCCACATCTCATCTCAGAGATAAGCTACCATCGCCCGAGCTAGTCTTATTTCCATTCTATTTGTAAGCATATTTTAGTATTTGATATTAATTAAATGAAGTGCTATTTCTACTGCATCTTTGTATTTATGGTTATATTTGTAATTTGTTGCGTTCCTATTTAAATCTAGATCACTCTCTCGCCTACCTCTTTCTCTCCTCCCTATCACTCTCTCTCTTTATGTCGTCCAACTATGTCACTATCTCCCTCCCTGTCTCCTTCTCTCTCTCTCCCCTTCTCTCCGCCTTGCATCTTTGTGTCTCCCTCTCTCTCCCTTCCCTCCTGTCCTCTCTCACTCACTCTCTCTTCATCTCTCCCTTGTCATTCCCTCTCTCTACACCTCTATCTATCTATGCCCCCTCTCTCTCTCCCCCTCCAACTCCATCTCTCCCTTCCTTCCTCTCTCCTTCTCTCTCTCTTCCTTCCTTTCTCTCCCTTATAATTCCCTCATTAATTTAATTTAATCTATATCAAATTAATTAATAAATATTTATTAATAA
>APFE031290934.1:168374-180233 GCA_000404065.3 Pinus taeda
GAACATGTCCATACCACAATTCATAAGGAGTCTTGTTTCTTATAGCACTAGATGGACATCTATTCTTTATATATGCAGCACATAGAACAGCATCAGCCCAAAACATTATCTTTAAATTTTTGAAAAAAAGCATGGATCGTACCATATTCAAAATTGTTCTGTTCATTCTTTCAGCTACACCATTCTGTTGGGGATTATAAGGCACAGTTGTTTGATGTTTAATCCCATGTTGGCGAAGATATTTGTTCAAATTCATTTGATGTATATTCTTTTCCATTATCAGTGTGAATAGACCCAATATGAGATTGTGCATCATTTTCAATCCATTTATGAAAATTCTTGAATGTTAGGAAAGCATCAGATTTGTTCTTCAATAAATAAACCCAACACATTCTGGTGTAGTTATCAATAAATGTCATGATATATTTATTTCCATTTGCAGAAGGAACAGGCATTGGACCACATTAATCTGAATGAATAAGTTCAAGCTTCCTATGTGCTCTTGAATGTGAGTCATGAAATGACTGTTTGCTATGCTTTCCTAGAATGCAAGCATCACATTGCTTAAGTTTTCTAGGAATTGTAGGCAAACCAGCCACACCATTTTTCTTCAATAAATGGATACTGTCATAGTTTAAATGTCCAAATCTAGCATGCCATAATAAACTTGATGGAAGTTACCTTCTTCATGATGAGTAATATATGAGAAATGTTGTTTATGAGCAGATGTTCCTTGCAGTTTGAGAAGTCTTTCTTCTTCTATTCCCCTCATGACAAGTGAGTGATCAGATGATTTTCTCACCTCAAGCTTGCCATCAAACATATGAATGGAGTGACCTTTCTGGCGGATGTGGACCAAGGACAGCAAGTTTCTCTTGAGCTGTGGGAGATATAAAACATGATCAAGAAGAAAGTCTGAGAGACCAGGCAGTTTAAGCCTGATTGTGCCAAGCCCTGATGGCTTGATTTTTGACTGATCTGCAAAGTAAACTACTCCATCAACATTGTCAGTGAAATCTTCCAAAAAGTCTTTTCTATGAGTCATGTGACAGGTTGCTCCTGAATCAAGCAGCCAGTCATTTTTCCAGGAAGCAAGTGAAGTGTTAAACAAATCTTCATTTACTCCAATGTTACATTGTGCCTCAATATAGTGAGCGGATTCAGGTGCTTTACCTTGTCTGTATCATCAGTTTTACCTTTCTGTTGGCTTCTTCTCTGCTCAATTTTGTCCCATGGTAGCTTGCATGTAGAGGCATCATGTGATCCATTTCTTTTGCAGCGAATACAATGTAAATCTGCCTTTTCTCCTTGAGGATGTCTGCCCCCCTGCCTCTGAAGTATCTTCCTCTTCCTCTTCGTCCACCTCTTCCTCTTGTAGAATCTTGAGCAAGATATTTTTCTTTATTAGCCATGCATACAGTCTCTTCATAAGATTCAGGGACTGTCTTCTTTCCTAAGGCTTTTTCTCTTTCAGCGAAATTTTTCACAAGAGAGTCAAAGGTTATATCCTTGAGATTTCCATTTGCTTGCAAAGACTCAAGATAATTGGAGTATGTAGGATACAGTGCCTTGAGAAAAGCAAAAAGAGATATATCTAGCTCAACTTTAGTGGATTTGATATCATGCACTATAGATTTTATTTCAGATGCAAGAGCAAGAGGGTCATTATTTTGCAGTTCAAGAGTGAAGAGTTTAATCATAAGTTGGACAACTTCAAGTGCAGAATGTGAGTCATAGAGCTCTTTAAGCTTTTGTAAAGCTTCAAAGGCAGTTGAACATGTTGTAATGTGACGACTCACCTCCTTATTTACAGACGCTGCTATTAATGCATACGCTTTGCTGTTCTTGTTTTCCCAGATGGCAAGCTCTTTGTCTGATGTAGGCTTTTCTGGTTCACTGTCTCCTTCTCCGACACACACTCCTTTCCATAGCTCATTGAAAATGAGGGTGTGTTGTACCATCCGAGACCAGTCAGGATAGTTCTCCTTGCCAGTGAGAACTATTCCTATCATAGAGATGATTGAATGAATTCTGTAAAAGGTTACTTCTACTGATATATTATATATTAACTTCTGATGGCGAAAAAAAAAATTGCTCTTAAAAAACTTCCGCTGCTTTAAAAAATGATTTTGCTATGGAGAAAAAAAATCATTAAAATTCTGCTACATATATCACCATATATATATCTCTGCAAAAATCAGCATATATAACACCATATTCAAAATTCTGCTACATGTATCACTGCAAAAAAATGTTTGAGCGCTTCACTGTAATATATATTGTTGTCAGGAAAGAAATATGTGGTAAATATGATTGCCTGTCCCAAATTATCTGAAAATGTGTTCTTCTGTAAACATTTGGGGAAATAAGAATCGAGTTCGAAAAAAGACTCGAAAGTTCTTTGAAGCGTTACACAATGAACTCTGATACACAATGAATGCTACAGATTCGGCATCAATCCTTTTATTTTGAATACACAATGAACGCTACACAGTGAACGCTACAGATTCGACATCAATCCTTTTATTTTGAATACACAATGTGCGCTATACTCTCCTCCTCCTCGACTGGGCTTGGCGCTTAACTTCGGGCTAGCCAGGGTGGCATGATGAAATGGAAGGCAGCCTTCTTACAATCCCTCTGAAACCGTTAAATTAACCACTTCCCACTGCTCCTAAATTGTTAAATCCCTATCACGGCACAAACCAACGAGCATGGAGAATATTTTGCTGGCCGCTTAAGTAACCAGGAGCTCTTCACTGTTTAGGCAGTGGATGATTCAGTGCACAATGGAAATTATTTAGACAATCTGGAGAGAGGGAAAGTGATTCTCTGTAAATGAAAAATGGGACAACGAAAACACTGCGGAGATGTTGATCATCATGGCAGACTCATGGCAGACTTGCGTGGAGGCACCAAACTCATGGCAGACTTGCGTTCAATGTATTATGGGAAGGCAGACAAATAAAATATCGAGGTGTGTCAAATAGTGCATTCAAAATACCATTTCTTATTGCAGGTGTTACACGTAGACCTTCAAACGTTACATACCTTGTCCGATACCAGGTGCGGCGTAACAGACGAGGCAGCAGACAACGCTATTATTCGAATTGAAAAGCTCCGACCTCCGTCAGGTAGCATGCGTTGAATGAAAAATGCTTATAGTGCAGTCAATATCAGAGTAGCGCTCAGCACTGAGCAGCTCTCAGGACAGCAGCAGGAGTTACAACTATTTTTGGGACCTGTGCTCTGATACCATGTCAGGCCAGGGTAACTCCAGAATGAGCGGGAGAAAAACTGATCTATTATTCATTAGCTAACACACATTTATATACACAAACATGACGGATCAGTTCATCTTCTTGATGACTGTCCAGTTCACCCATCCGTTTCGGATTAGGTGTCAACAGTATCTTCATTCTTAGCTTTCTCTTTGTTATAGACATATTTGGGCACTTCAATCCCAATCTTATATGTCGATAAACTAGGGCTCTTTAATCCCTAAAGAGTTGTTTCATACCCTAAAAATCATGATCAACTGATTAAATCATTCCCCAAAATTTCCACCTAAGAAACCATCCAGAATTGGCCTAAACTGGACCATACTGTCTGCTCCACTATCAGGGTGCAATGCATATTGAATTCTACACTAGTCAGGTGCAATGCACACTGATGAGGCCTTCTGTAGGGTGTGATGAGTGAGGATGGACAAATGTCTGAGATAGTTTTCTAAGTGGATGCTCATGGAATCTTCTAGAAAATTCTCCTATGACACTTTCCTCTCTGAATTCACCCAAGGATGAGTAACAGATCCAAGAAATCTTCAAGTGGAACCAAATGCAACAAGTGGAATGACACTAATCAAAAACCTAGAGATGATTCAGACCCTTGCACACATCTATAAATGGATCCCTCAGCTAAGAGATTTGGAGGTTGGAATTTTGTAATTTGTAAGGAAGTGATGATATTTTGTATTTGAGAAGGAGCATTATATTGTTGGTGTGATCTTGCTTTCCATGAGGTGAAGAGGGCTTTGATGCTAGGAGGATGATACTGGATCAGAAAACTGGGTTGTAATTCTCCCTTTTATTTAATAAATTTCTTCGAATTTTCTTCCATACAATTGTGCTATTGTGAATGTTATTATTTGTAAATTCTATTGTATGTTCATTGTATTTCTGATTCTGCAATGCTTATGATATAATAGATCAAGATGCTTTGATGGTTCTTTGTTACTGTGTCTCTACAGGTACTCTTCAAGTGGGGTAAGTACGGAGAGGAGTTACAAGCTCTGTTAAAGGGGAGAGAGGTCAAGTAAGGAGTCTAGCGGAAGATCCATGTTGGTTCCTTTTCTTCTCTCTTATGTATCATACATAGAAGAAATCACGAATTGCTTTAAATTGTTTGTTGCTAGGGTAGCTACTGAACCTAGAGGGCTAGTCGATTGAAAAGACACTATTTTTCCTAGAAACAAAATGGCGATTCTGCTGGGGAGCGAATAGATGTTTGTGTGTTGTTGTTGTTTGTTTTATAAACTATAGACAGAGCCTGAAGTTAGCCAGATAGCCTTCGAACTGCTCTTGCTCTGCAATTGCATAGTAGATGAATTCTTCTTTAGTCAATATTCGATTTAGTTTATGAATTAAACAATTGAATTACAAGCATTCTAGATGCCCTTTTGGTAGCTCAGTAACCTCTCAAGATCATTCCTTTGTACTTTGCTCTTGACTGTCCATCATAGCTCAACTTAACTCACTGAAACCAGCTGCAAATTTGAGCCAAAACCCACTTCAGTTGCGCTCCTTGGCCCATCGCACTGTCTATCACTGTCAACCAATATGCATTGCACCTCCCGAACCTGAAAAGTGTGATTCATCCCTATTTCTGTGAAGCCCAGGTGCGATGACTGACTGAGCCTATTTCCTTTCTTGAAATTTGGGGTTCTTGTCCTTGTTTTTAGTTCTGTTTAGTTGATTTTCCACTTATCAACAGTGTCTCATTACTGAAGCCTGCTTACATCACATAGACCAACCTCCATTGATTAGGATTAGTAAATGTTTTTATGTATTTGTCCATCATTTACAATCCTTTGTCGAAACGTTGCTTGAATCAGTTTGTTGTTTTGGTACAAAAAGTGTCATAACTATAATTTTGTGTCAAAAAGAGAAGTGTCGTTAATTCTTCCTTCCCTGAATAGTCGATTGAACTTTTTGTCATGTACTTGATTTGATTTTTTGTTATTCGAAGTGTTGAAAGCATTTTCTCTTTGAAACTGAAACGTGACATTTAGTCTTCATTTCTATTTTGAAAAAGAAATTGTCGAAATGTCGCTTTGAATGAAATATTTTAGATCTTTGTTATACTTAGTTTTCCTTTTTGGCATTTTCACATTAAGGAGAATGGAAAACAAATACATGCATTTGTATTTGCATTTAGCTTGCATGCGAAAAATGATTTAGGAAAGTGCATTTAGTGTGTGCTCTTTGCTCTTTGTTTGAAAGAATCGTAATTTTCTTTCCCTAGTAGCTAGGATTTTCATTGATCAAAATAAACAATGATTGTTTATCATTGTAGATTGCATTTGTAGGAATTTCAAATCAACATCACGTGGTGAACCATCGAAAGGCAAACTTTTAAACAAGATCAATTCTAAAATAAATATCAGTGAACCTAACAACGCTTTGGAACCTAACACAACACATCTAGAGGTCTAGGCTAGAGACATGTTCCGACATCGTAAAAACTAGTAAATATTGTTTTCATTGAAGGTTGGGTGATTCCTCCTCTTTGATACGACAAGAGCTAGCATGGACTTGTGCTCTCCGTATCGTTGCGTATATATTGGAAGACCACAATAGGCTTATATCCTTTATCCATAGGAAGCTGCGTCTGCCGCCCTATTGATCGCAATGCACTGAACATATCATTCGGGAAGATTGACTACTGTACATAAGTCCTTGGTAATTTCTTTTTAATTTATCACCAAGGTGTATATTGCAGTTTTACAATTGGTTTGGTAATCCCTCTGTCTATATTTCCAGAGTAGTCACTTTTATTTCTTTTCGATTCCTTAAAAGAAAAGGTCCAATATGAGCACTTGTCACTTCAGGATCATTAAAAATCGAAGGGGACTAGAGTCATCTTTAGTTTTTTCTTGACTCTTAAAAATTGAAAAAGCAAAGTTGTGTCAAAGCATCATCAAAATTTATGTAAATCGGATTAACATTTTTCCCCTTAATTTTGAGTTGATCAAGTAATCCGCAATTATGGAAGAAAGTCAATCAAAACCCCGTCATTCACGGAGACTAGCAAGTCAACCTTCTTTGACTCCGGAAACAAAACCATTTCGGGCAAAGCAGTCTCGTTTAACTGAGTCCAATTCATATGGTTTATTTGGAACTTTTGTTTCAACATTTTCAGAGACTACAGTTACTTTGATCATTTCTGGTACATCTACCTTTAGAGAAGAAATTCCGCAGTTACAAGAGAACATTAGAACTGATCCTAGTGCAATGGCAGACACTTCTATACTTGAAACAACTCCAGAGACTGAAGTTCACTCACCTGAACATCTAGAAGTTGAGTTCCAGAATTCAGAAGGTGTCACCCCTCTAGTGTCTGTCGTTGCAGAAGCTATACCTTCTTCGGCTCCAGAAATTTTTTACGGACCTGATGATCTACCTCTTCCACCTGGACTGATTGCTATAGAGGAGATAGTAGAGGATACTCCATCCAGTACCCCATTGCATTTTGGGACTGGGATTCATCTGTATCCTTCCACTCCTGAAGTTGGTTCTTTTAATCATCCTTCATTGCAAGTTCCTGTCGAATCACTAGGAAATCTTTTGGATAGACTAAACATGTCTGAGCAACCATCAACATCTAGGACTGTGTCATTTGATACAACTACAAAGGAAATTCCTGCTGCCATTCCTACAGTGTTTGCTGGTATACCATCTGTCCTGGCTAGTTATCAATCATTCGCTGGAGTCCACTCAGGGACTGTTTTGACTACATGGTCTGCTCCTATTTATTCATCCGGAATCCCATCTGGTATTTCTTATGTTTAAACTCAGCAAATTGATCTTGCATGCCAGTATCAATTTGGGCAGACCAGTCTTCAAAGACCGATATATCCTTTGAACACTGGATTGCCACAATATGAAGGGCAATATGCTTTTTCATTGTTCCCTCCTGGAGAACAACCATATGAAAGTTCACAACATAATTCAGGTCAAACCGGAATTACATCTAGCGGTTGGGTACCAATACTGCCTCAACAACCAAGGGTTGTATATTAAATGCAACCAATCCAACTTGTGTCAAATATTCCCACTACACCTGCTATTGTGATTGTGTTGCAAGTACAAGCACTGCCTGTTGTATGTCAACCTCAAGTCTCTCAGGTTGCAACACAACAACCTCTTGTCTCTACGGCTCAATCACAACCTCGAGTTAGTCCTTCTTTACTTGGAACGACTCAGGCTCAAATGGGTATTATCACTCCACATCTTGGTCAATCTTCCAGTATTGGGCAACAACAAATGGTTCAACAACCATGGCTAGTACAATACCAACAACCACAATTCCAGCAAAGCTACCGAGGACCTGAGCAACATGGCTTTGTAAGTACTGGACAACCGCATTTTCAAAACAGTTATCAACAACCACACTGTACTGGTTATGTCCAACAACCTTATCAAATTTACCAACATCAGATACATTATGCTGGTATGCAAAGACCCACTGCTCAAGCGATCCTATCTTATCCTGGGTATGCTTCACCTAACCTGAATCAACAGTCGTCTTTTGTAGCAACTCTCGAATTACCAGATTTGAACCGGCTGACAAATTATCCAATTACATACACCCCTTGGTGGCCAGCAATTCCTCATAAACTTCCCTCTGATATTCCTAAATTCCATGGAAATCCAGGTGAAGATCCATCGAATCACGTAATGACTTTTCATTTGTGGTGCTCGTCCAACACCCTGAATGACGATTCGATTAGGCTTCACCGTTTTCAGAGAACGTTTATTGGTCCAGTAGCGAAATGGTATATTGAATTGCTTAGAGCTTTGTTTTATAACTTCAGCACCCTTGCCACCCCATAAGGTACGAAACGGGGATAGAACTCCTTACCAACTTTAAACAGACCACAACTACTCACATATCTGATCATATTCATGAGTGGCGACGTCGTTGTCGAATGGTAAAGATGTATGTTCCTAATAAGATTTTAGTTGAGTGGTTTATTAAGTCCTTATTACCATCTATAAGTGAGGACGTGGAAAAAGGAGGAGTTTTCACTGAAGAGAAATTCATTGCTCATGCCCAATATTTAGACTTGATCTATACTCAGTTGGGCACACTCTACGACAAAATTCCTGACGCTCCCGAACCAGAATTTTCCGTTCCTCCCCCTCCTAAATCGAACAAGAACTCTCATGCCGGTGACGGCATGATCAGTACCTCAAGCACGCAAACCGCAAAGGCTCTGTCTGGTAAAGCCCCTGTAGTTTCTAGTCAAAAAGCAAATACAAACCTCTTGCCTTGGAGATTAATGTCGTGTCATCCGACAAGGGCAATGTTAGGTCCCTATAATATTAGTGATTACCCCATTACTATTATAGTTGTATCCCCTATAATATTGTTGAGCCCCTATTGTCCCCATATTTTTATTACTGTGCCCCATAGAATCCCTCTATTGTTATTTTTGTGGCTTTATATTATTATTGTTAGGTCAGTTGGGTTATATTGTGACTCCACAGACTCCTATATATAAAAAGGAGTTTTTGTCATTTGAATCATTGAAGAATTGTTCATTTGTGTAATGAAAGGAGGTTGCCCCCTCAAAGAGGCTGAATTATAAGGCATTGATCTCTCTTTTCTATCTTTTTGTGAGCTGGTTTCATAACATTTGGTATCAAAGCTTTGGATTCTAGGGTTTCGCTGCTCCAAATAGGTTAGCGTGACATTTTCACTATAAAATTTTTCTGCGACGTTTCAGAAGCGAAAAAAAAAAACCCATTTGAGTTGAAATCACAATGAACCTTGGTTCCGAATTTCAGAGAATTTTGCACTACATTTGCAAAGATATGATCTTAGGAAGTTGGTCTTTTTGCAGACTCTTGAATTACATTCCAAACAGGTGACCTGGGGAAAATCGTCATAACTTTCTCTTTGAGCATCGGATTGAAATTTTGTAAGAAGGTACATAAAGAGGACAGACTATAGTTTCTTGTATATATTGTTCAGTGCCATAGGTTGAAACAGTGACACATGGCACTTCATACAAGTTCGCTCTTCTCAAAAGGTCTATAATCATGTCATCTTGGGAGAGTGTGCATAACTCTTTCTTGGAGAATCCAATTTGGATCAGACTGGTGGCATTGGAAAGAGGACACAGAGGGCTACTACAGATCACAATTTCAGAACTGGATGATCCTAAATTACAGAGATACATCAGATTCAATATCAAGCTCCTACAAAGTGAAAAAAGGTGTGTAGTTTTTTTTAAATTTTTGCTTAAGCTTGGTTTGAAAAATTAGTTTGAAGGAATTCAAAGGGCATATTAAAGTATTATTATCAGTAATTGATGCCCCGAGGAAAGAAAATGAAAACACCTAGTAAGCAACCTGAAAGCTCTAGCATGACTCATGAAGAAGAGGAAGAAATGCAACATGATATATTAAAATTATGAGACCAAGTGCAACAAGTGTCACTCGCACAAAAAGTAACATAATCTAAGATGGATGGTTTAAAGAAAGATGTAGAAGCTAAGATGGTGGTTTAAATAAATGTGTAGAAGCTAAAATGGATTGTTTAAAGAAAGGCATAGAAGCCAAGATAGATGGCATGGAAGCTAAGATGAATGGCATGGACACTAAGATGAATGGCATGGACGCTAAAATGGATGGCATGGATGATAAGATTGAAGAATTGAAGATAAATTTGAGATAAATATGATAAGTTGCTACAAGAAAGGGTCACTAAGGGTGAAAGGGTAGTAAAGGAAACTCATGATGAGAACAAAAGAAATGTTAATCATGATTCCATAGACTCTAATGTTGGATCGAAGACCCACCATATTCCAAAAAATCGATATGAGGAAGTTTGATGGCAAGGATCCCGCAACATGGATATTACAGATGGAGCAATTTTTCGATCTCAATAATGTGCAAACCACACAAAAGGTACGTATTGCAACTTTATATTTGGAACCAAATCAAGTTGTATGGTATCAAATGGCTTGCTCATCGTAAACAATTAATTCACTTGGGCAATTTTTACGGACGGATTGATAGCACATTAGAGGATACAAAAAGCAACACTTTTTTTAGCCAATTGATAAGTCTCAAACAAAAGGGTTCAATAATGGAGCACATTGAGAGTTCCAAAAATTGAACATAAGGGTAAAAGATATTCCAGAGGAGCATAGGATTGATGTGTTCATAGGGTCTTTAAAGGATAATATCCAACATGATGTTCGCCTTTGGGAACCTGATTCATTAGAGAAGGCATTCAGGTTAGCAAGAAAAATGCAAAGCAAAATTAGGGCAACCAAGAAGCATACCACTCACAACTATAAAGATGGAAGTGTTGTTGCCCCTAGTCTTCCACAACCTATAAGGTTGACACGACAACAATTGGAAGAAAAAAGAGCAAAAGGGCTTTGTTACAGTTGTGATAGCAAATACACTAAAGGTCATAAGTGTGCTGAGAAGAAATTATTCTACATAGATTGTGAAGAGGAAGAAGAAAAGGAGAAAAAAAGGTCAAAGGAAGAGGATATACTCCAGGAACAAAGCCTATATAAAGAAGAAATGAATCCAACCATATTTTTTAATGCATTGGCTGGAATTGCCACTCCTGAAACCATCAAGATAGAAGCACAATTCAAGAAGAAAAAGGTAATAGTGTTGATTGATTCAGGAAGTACCCACAATTTTATTCATTGTAAGGTAGCAAAAGAATTGAATTGCTTCCTATATCCAGCACCAGAGTGTCAAGTGATGATTGAAAATGGAGGAACGATAAATTGCTCTGGAAAGTGCCATATTATCAAGCTATCCATGGGAGAATATGTATTGACTAGCCCAATGCTTTCCATTCCAATGGGAGGTGCTAATGTTGTATTAGGAGTCTAATGGCTACAGTCCTTGGGTACAATAGCTTTTAATTTTCAAGAACTTTTCATGAAATTTTCTGCCGAAGGAAAGGAAGTTGAATTAAGGGGCATTGCAGGGAAACCGGGAAAAATAATAAGCTCTAACGGTATGACAAAGCTTCTAAAAAAGGAACAAAGAGGTGTAATTTCTCAATTATGTTCGCTATATGTTTCCACATCAGAATCATCTATTTCTCCAGATCTCCAAAAAGTCTTGGACAATCATTCCAAGGTATTTGAGACTCCCAAAGTTCTCCCACCTATTTGTGATCATGATCATGCTAAATTCATCTGATTCCAGGAAGTGTTCCTCCAAACATCAGGTCGTACAGATATCCCTATGCCCAAAAGAGTGAAATTGAACGTATGGTTGTAGAAATGCTAGAGGCTGGTATGATTCAACCTAGTCAAAGTTCTTTCTCTGCTCCAGTAGTATTGGTGCACAAGAAGGATGGATCATGACGCATGTGTCGAAATTATAGGGAGCTCAACAAGCTCACTATTAAAGATAAGTTTCCCATTCTTGTCATTGATGAATTACTGGATGAATTGCATGGATCAATTTACTTCACCAAGTTGGATATTCGTTCAGGATATCATCAAATCAGAATAAAGACTGAAGACATTCCGAAAACAACATTTAGAACTCATGAGGGTCATTATGAATTTTTGGTCATGCATTTTGGCCT
>APFE031290934.1:197332-210746 GCA_000404065.3 Pinus taeda
ATCCAAGAATTGTTCATTTATGTAATGTAAAGGATGTTGCCCCCTCGAAGAGGCTGAATTCTAAGGCGTTGATCTATCTTTTCTATCTTTTCTTGAGCTGGTTTCATAACAAAATTTTAAAGACTTCAAGTACCTCAGCAGTGTTGACTGATCCCTTTCCAAACCTAGAAACTAATCTGGTTGCTATCAATCATGCTTCCACATCCCAAGTGCTTATGCTATCCATCTCAAAACAACAAAATGATGCTTTGATATTGACAAGGAACAAAGATTATGGGAATCCACCATCATCAAATAACAAGGCTACAGATCAACCTAGTATTTCGACGATGACTTCACCAGAAGTTGTTCCAGCCATTGTTCCTGAATTAACTATAAAGCCGCTAAAGGGAGTCATACATAAATTGACCTTTAATCCTCGTTCTCGAGCCGCATAAAATTATAATATAGTGGAGGACCTGGCTCAATCACCATCCGCTATGTCGACACTTGAAGTACTGCAGAATTTCCCCTCCCAAATACAGGCTTTGTTATCAGAAATAGGTGGGATTGATCCAGCGGATTCCAATCTTGTGGCATTTAACCACAAAGGATAAGAACCTCAGTTACCGGCCCAAATCTCTTTCCTTATACAGGTAAAAGCCCTTAATAAAACTGCTCATCGAACGATTATTGATGGGGGGAATCCATTTGTATTATGTCAATGAGTTGCTGGAAAATTTTAGGTTCACCAACCTTGTCGCGATCATCAACAACATTAAAAGCATTTGATGGAAGAACATACACGACATATGGGATTTTAAGTAACTTGCAAGTTGAACTGGGGGGCAATATAGTAGAGATTGAAGTCGAGATCATTGATGGAAACCTTGACTATAATATCTTACTGGGAAGGCCTTGGATTTATGCTATGGCCACTGTTGTGTCTACATATTTTAGAAAGATTGCATTTCCCTTCCAAGGTGGAATTACAATAGTTGACCAAGTAGCCTTTTTTCCTAATAGTTCACAAGTTGTTGGAAGCATTCCATTGATCCATGGAAGTTCTCAATTGCTTCACAATGTTGGAGTAGGTATCCTAAAAGACCCTTCCTTAATGGGTACTTTTTCCGTCCCATGTTGAGTATGGAGCATGAGTTATAGGTCTTTGTTTCCGTTGGATTTATACCCCAGGAAGTTTGTACACCCCTCCACGCGGGGGGGAACTTGTCCCCCCTGCAGGGGTTCGGGGGGGGGGGGGAAATACCCCCTCGCTAGGGGGTCCAGGGGCCAGCGGTCCCCCGACGGGGTTTCGAGGGCAGCGCCCCGAAGCTAAAAACAGATGTAAAATTGCCTTGTAAAAGTATAGTAATTTCTAGTCAATCTGGGCCGTTCATTAGGCGGATGATATGACGGTAGAACTTATGTTTAGTTTAGGATTTTTTTCCCTAGAAGGCAACCCTCTCTTTGTATGAGGGCATTGTATTGAGGCTGTGTAATAGATGTGTATTCTTCGAGCGAGAAACAGAGAGGTGAGACTGTGAGAGAAATAGAGGATATTACAGCGGATCTGTTGTAGGTTGTGTCTCTTCATTTTGCTGGATAATAGAAAGGAAGGACTAGATGTTGGGGGTGGACGTAGCCCAAACTGGGTCAACCACGTATATCTGTGTCTCTCTAGTTTTATGCATTTTCTATGTTTATATTTCTGCAATATTCTATGTGTTCCATTGCTCTGTAATATATAATTTTCTAACATCTCGCCTCCAACTGGACTTACGAAGGTGGCCACAGTGGAAAGCTGTCATATGATCTCTTCTACATCACCTAAGATTAAGAAAAACTCTGACCATTTTGATAGTGTGGATCACCGCGAGATGTTGCACCCCAAGCCCCATAGAATCTTTGTAGCAATCAATTTTCTGGGCCTGCGTGGCAAACCCAAAACAACACTCAATGAGTGTTTGGATAGATAGGTCTCTAGAGTATGGTACCTCTTCTAATCATTATCCAGCAAATGAAGTAGCGGTGGAGTTGCTACAATCATTCTCCAAGTGGGAGATTGTTGAGTATGGAGCATGATTATTTAGAGGTCTTTGTTTCAGCCGGATGTATACACCAGGAAGTTTGTACACCCATCCATGCGGGGGGGTACGGGGGAGACTTGCCCCCCCACGGGGGTTTGGGGGGGCCGATCGCCCCCAGCTAGGGGGTTAGAGGGCCAGCGGTCCCTCGGCGGGGGTTTTGGGGGCAGCACCCCCGAAGCTAAAAACATATGTAAAATTGCCTTGTAAAAGTATAGTAATTTCTAGTCAATCTGGGCCATTCATTAGGCGGATGATCTAATGGTAGAACTATATGTTTAGTTTAGGGTTTTTACCCTAGAAGGCAACCCCCTCTTTTGTATGAGGGCATTGTATTGAGGCGATGTAATAGAAGTGTATTCTCCGAGAGAGAAACATAGAGGTGAGACTGTGAGAGAAAACAAAAGGATATTACAGCGGATCTATTGTAGGTTGTGTCTCTTCATTTTTGTTGGATAATATAAAGGAAGGACTGGCTGTTCGGGGTGGACATAGCCCAAACTGGGTGAACCACGTATATCTGTGTCTCTCTGGTTTTATGCGTTTTCTGTGTTTATATTTCTGCAATATTCTATGTGTTCCATTGCTCTGTAATATATAATTTTCTAACATGTCGCCTCCAACTGGACTTGCGGAGGTGGCCATAGTGGAAAGTTGTCATATGATCTCTTCTACATCACCTAAGATTAAGAAAAACTCTAACCATTTTGATAGTGTGGATCACCGCAAGATGTTTCCCCTAAGCCCCATAGAATCTTTGTAGCAATCAATTTTCTGGGTTTGGGCGGCAAACCCAAAACAACACTCAATGAGTGTTTGGATAGATAGGTCTCTAGAGTATGGTACCTCTTCCGATCCTTGGTCTCGTATACATTCTACAGACGAAGGAATCATCCAATTGATGATGATAGGATAGACGTCATGGGAAGATTGCCACCATTGTTCCCACCTTCAAGATGACAATGAAGATTATTCGAGTGACCTTAATCATCCTTCAGTTTTTGATTTTTTATCAAATACTGTAAATACAATGGATTCTGAACGAAATCTGTCCAATATTGAAGAAACTATCACCATTAATATCTCGACCAATCCTAATGTTGTAGAGAATATTCATGTTGGCAAATCTTGTTCTCCATCAGAACTGGAAGTTTACTGCGCTCTCTTTCATGAATTCGGAGATGTCTTTGCATGGTGTTTGGTCAATTTAATGATGTCTAAATTGCAACTTTTAAATGTCAACCCGGGGCTCGTAAGCTGATGAAGTGAGGTGTACTGTATGTACTTAGGAAACTATTTCTTAAGCTTTTGTCGTTTTTATCTTTTTAAGTTTGTTTTCAAGTTTATCTCTCCTAATGTGATGTGATGGAAATGAAATAAAGTGAGTGAAGTGTATGAGATTTTGATGTGCTTTTACAACTTAAAAGTATTCTACAAGAAAGCTTGAAATGAAGTCAACTCTTAAAGGAAAATAAAGACATTAAATAAAAGACTAATGACATTGGCCCAGTGCCTTTGCTGCTGTAAGGAAATGAAAATGAAATCTATGTCAAATAACAACTAAAAAATGTGAGACTAAAGTAAATCTACCTAAAAGAAAGACTAGTCACAAATACTTTAACTTCTTCTTAACCTCTTGCCTTTTAACTGAATATATCATGTGATAAACAATTAAAAACAAGTCAAGAAATTTTGAGTTCTTGAATAACTAAATCAAGCTGCGCTAAGTGATATTTTGGTCCTCAATAAAGATATTAAGTTATGAAGAAGAGACCATCAATAGATAAACAACTTGATGTCTACAAACAGAAAGCAAATATGCAGATTGACTAAGTGATAATGAGGAAATAAAGGCTGCAAAACAAAGAAGGTTAGCAACATAGACAAGATGATCACAAGTGTCACTAGTTATGAAAAAGAAAAGAAAGAAATTGTCCCGGGCACGCCTAAGAAACCTGCATAACGCACTGATCAGTCATGAAAGAGTACAGAAATGTAAACAAGCAGAATTTGAACTGTATGTACGACTATCAAAACTCAGCAATCAAAGGTAGCATATACATAAAATAAGAAAACAAAATGCAGGAAATTAAAAGTACGTACAAGCCTTTAGTAAACAGGGGCCCTCTACCTACTCCATCCGATTCAGAGATCAATTACACATGCAAATGGGATAACAGTCTTCTCATATATTATGCATGAAATAGAAAAATACAGTGGGAGTTCAAAAGTACATAACAATAGCTAACAACTAACTTGTACAACGTTCAAAGACGCTTTATTTATAACTGAAGAAGGCGAACTGACTTAACGAAATCTAAGTAATTCAAACAGCTGAGTAAAAACACGTAGTCTTGCTACATCCTCGGATTTAGGCAACGGTCATTGTGGGCATTCAATCCGCTGTTGGATTATGTTTCCCACTACCTTCATAACTGAGGACGATGCCACCTATTCTTCACGTGCTCTAAAACAGAACACGCAGAGCTGTGCCACCGCCAATGACCTCCGTTGACCGAAGTTGCCTCCTCGTTGACCACGGGCTTGGATGACTGGTTTGGATGATCTGGAGGGACACACACCATGTCCTTGGTTCCACGAACTTGCCCATGTGGCTCTTCGTCCCGGAGGACACCTGGAACATAGCATTTAATAAAACAACTGCGGAATCCGGGGTTGGCTGCGGAAACTGGGATCAGCTGTGGAAAACCCTGTATGAGCTGCGAAAAGCAGCACCTTGAACCAAAATTCTAAACCAAACACAGTCATTAGCATAATTAGAAAACCATGTAAAAAGTCCTAAAATACAATGATTTGAGCAATTTGATGGAGGGAATGAGTGGCAAAATAAGGAAATGAATAGGAAAAAGAGGTTGGGAGGATGTGTAAAGAGGTGTAGGTTTGAGGCTCAACACATGGTCATATGAAGAAATGCTAGGCATCGACTCGAGAATTGTTGAACATGAAATCAAGGTTTATCCAGATGTCAAACCAGTATGAAAACGGCTTCGACCTGTTCACCCAAAGAAAGCCGCTGCCATTAAGGCTGAAGTTGAAAAAAAATTTCATGTTGGTTTCATTTACCCTGTACCTCTTACTGATTGGGTATCGAATATTGTTCCCGTGATGAAAAAGCAAGGAACCATTAGAGTGTGCATTGATTATAGGGATGTAAATCAAGCGTGTCCAAAGGAAAACTATCCTACACCCTTCATCGACTAAGTAATTGATGAATGTGCTAGATGCGAAATCTTTTCATTTATGGATGGATTTTCCAGATACAATCAAATCAATATCCGCTCACAGGACTAGTCAAAGACTGCATTTATATGTCTGTGGGGCACATTCACGTACCATAAATTACCTCTCGGTTTGAAGAACGTAGGAGCAACTTTTCATAGGGCAATGAACTGCGCCTTCCATGACATCAAACACATCATTCAACCGTATCTTGACGATCTACTGCCTCATTTGTGAAAATGGACTGATCATCCGTAGCATTTGAGAGCCATACTTCTACGTCGCCGACACTACAAGATACAACTCAATTCGCACAAGTGTGTGTTTTGTGTTGGTTCTTGTCGATTACTTTGTTTCGTAGTTTCTAAGGATGGAATTCAACTCGACCCATTTAAGGTTTAGGCAATCCTTGACATGCCTCCACCTTCAAGTTTGCTTCAGATTCAGAAACTCCAAGTGAAAGCTAATTTTCTGAGGAGGTTCGTTCCACATTATGCCGAACTCACTAAAGGTTATACGCGTTTGTTGAAAAAAGGAGTACCCTTCCAATGAGATTAGGTTGCGCAAGCTTCCTTTGATGCTTTAAAAGGTTCCCTGATAAAAGCATCATTAATGTATGCTCCTGACTATCAAAAAGACTTTAACATGTATCTCACCATTGTAGATACGACCATCGCCATGGTAATAGTGCAAGAAGATAATGGAATTGAACATCCTATATATTATTTAAGTCGCAACCTTAATGATACAAAAAGAAAGTAGTCTTATGTTGAAAAGTTGGCTTTAGCAACCGTTCAAGTAGTACAGAGATTTCGACACTATGTTCTCTTTTGCAAGACTACCATTGTGTCAGATTGCAACCCTATGACCTACATTCTGTCATGTCAATTAATAGGGGGAAAATATTCCAAATGGATAGCCATTTTGAAAGAGTTTTATCTAGAATTCACCAAATCCAAATCAAAGAAGTCTCTCGTCTTCGCGGAGTTACTTTGTGACCTTCCATCGTCATCCAACGATTTAACATCTAAATCATCAATGGTGGATGAGACTCTGTTTTTGATATCATCAAGAAATCTGTGGTACAGAGATATACTGGTCTATCTCCAAACCCAAACTTTTAGGCCTAACACCTCTTACTCTGAACAACGACGTACTCAATACCAAGCCAAAGATTACCTGATCATTGGCGATACGATTTACCGTCGTGGTATCGATACAGTTCTGCGAAGGTGCCTCATGCATGAGGAGGCCGAAAAAGTTTTGAATGATTGTCATTCAGGTACTTGTGGGGGGCATCTATCTGGTTACGCTACTACACAAAAGATCTTACGAGCTGGTTACTTTTGGCCCACTATATTCAATTATTGTGTAATTGCAGTCAGAAGTTTCCACGCTCGTCAGATTTTTGATCGCAAAACTAGATTGCCACCTGCACCACTCCATCCAATAGTTGTTGTTGGGCCATTCGCTAAATGGGGCAATGATTTTATGACATGTAACCCCACCTCGGTCGGGGGGCATGGGTATATTATAGTTGCAGTCAACTATTTTACAAAATGGGTTGAGGCGATGCCTACATTAAACAACAGTGGCGAAACGGCTGCTCTTTTATTTTTTAATCATGTAGTTTCTAGATTTGGTGTTCCACAGGCTATAGTCACAGATCATGGATCACATTTTCACAATCACATGATGGTTGAATTGACTGCCAAATTAGGACTGCCCCATGATAGTGCTACTCCATATTATCCACAGGCTAACAGATAGGTTGAAGCAATCAACAAAGTCCTTAAGTGCATGTTGCAGAGAATGATTGGAGTCCACAAAAGGAATTAGCATCTAATCCTATACTCAGCTCTGTGGCCATATAGGACTTCGGTGAGAAATGCGACCGGATTTACGCCCTTTCAGTTAGTGTATGGTTTGGAAGTTGTCTTACCAATTCAATGCGAAATCTCATCCATCAAGCTCGCAATTGATCTGCTTCCCGAAAATTCTAAAGAAGAGGCTCGTTTCTTGGAACTAATACACCTGGATGAAACCCATCGTGACGCCACGCTGGCTAACAAAGCAAATAAGAAACGTGTCAAATCGCAGTATGAAAAAAATGTCAAGCCTTGTGCCTTCTCAGAAGGTGACCTGGTCTTACTTTATGATCAGGACTTTGACAAATTGGGAGCAGGTAAGTTTGAACCATTATGGATGGGCCCCTACATTGTTAAATGAGTATTGACAAAGGGAGCCTACGAGCTGGTCGATTATGATTGGATTCCACTGTCGCAGCCCCGTAACGGGTTGTATCTTAAATGTTACTATGCTTGATTAAGTGTAGTAAGCTCTTTGTATATATGTTTTGTTGTATTTTTGTTTTCTTTTAGAGCTGTCGTTTTGGTTAGGTAATCCACTTTGTATTTGTTGTAGATGTTAGACTTTTTGGAACAATTTGTTAGGTACACCGGCGGAGCTAATCGTAGCACGCAGAAGCTATCTTCTGTAGCCTGGCTCAGTTTTGCTCCAAGCGGCGAGTTAATGAGTTTTAGGGGGATATGTATTGATTGATTGACGAACAACAACGCTGAGTATAGCGCGTTGATTGAACTTCTCTCTGATGCCATTTCGCATGGCCTACGCTGACTTGTTGTCAGGCTAGATTCATAGCTTGTCATTCTACAACTTATTGGCGTTTATTCTGTTCAGAACCCGGCTATATATCGCATGTTCCTAAGAGTCAGGATTTTGCAAAGAAAATTTGATTCCATTCAATATCAACACATTTCCAGAGACTTAAACACATTAACTGATTCATTAGAAAACTATGCGTTATATAGACATTTGAAACATTTGTAAAGAAAGCATTTCACATAAAATTTACATCAAGATTGCATAACTTGACCAAAATAAAACTCCAAAAATCAAAAAATATATAACTGTTTATAGCTTTTATAAAATGTTTCGTGTCCAAGACAAAGTCGGTCATCTAACCGAGAAACTCAAAATGAATGCAGAAAAGCATCCTAAACTAATGATGCTATTGATAACATGTCACCGCCTGTGGATCATGCGTAAGATCCGGGTCCATTGACTTGGCACACCAGTAGTATGGCACTCTAACCTCAAAGGTAACTCATCGGTCTTAACATCCTGAATACCAAGAGTGAGGCCCTCGATCTAATCCTACAGTATTGCTAGGGTCTCTGATATGTCCAGATCCTGAAGGACAACCCTCCCTACAGCCTCTCCTATTAGAGTGTCATCTACTACCCACGGGCTTGCTACTGGTCGCACTGGTCCAATATCTGCACATACACATAAGTTTTAGTAGTCTTGGTAACATTTAAAAACACCAAAACATTATAAAACTGATAAACAAAAATGTGGTCGAATCAATTTACCTATAACACTCCATTGTTTTCCAGCTGGTAACGCCAAGTCCGGGTTGCCTCGGAAATCCATCTCGACGTATGGATACTCTGCAAAAACCATCTCCTGATGGTCGAACCACTCGAAAAAGGCATCAGAGAAAGAAATCTGTGACTGACCGGCATGTATGGCCATAAGATCAACCCACCTCTGCATCCATGGTTCCCTCGATGCCGAAAATCCCAGTGAAATGTTCTGAGACTGCATCAGTGGAATCCTTTCCAAAGAAAAAATAGTAAATATGGAACCATATCCAAAATTTTTGGTTCTTCCATTTTTTACTTTACAGAGTTGTTCTTTTATGACAGGAAGTACCGCCTTGCACTAGTTGAACACCTTCGGTTCCAGGCATTCCAGGGCGTACTACACGTAAGATCTATTTGCCAAGTGTAAAGCCATAGTGCCAACCAACCTAGCAAAGGTAAATAAAATGGTCCTCAAAGGCCGATCAGTGACATCCTGGATGGTGATCTTGCTATCTCTGTTGGGATGAGATCCACCTCTGTAGAACTGACGAATATAGTCTTTCACGGATTCACCTCCATGAGAAAATCTTGATCGTGAAAGAGGGGCACCACGCCTCGACAACCCCGTCAAAAAGTAAATATCCTCAACTATCAACGGAATAGATTTGCTTCTGATCTGGAATACCTGGTTGATCAGATCCCAAGCATTGAGGAAATATTGCAACAAACTGATTTGTTTCCTCATGCTGGATATGAATAAGAACTTCAGCAAACCACAGTTTCGTAATGCAGCAACTGTGCCATGGTCATGTAAGGTAGTCATGTCCTCTTATTCATGTTCACATTCAGGCCATGTGACAACCATTTTGATCCAATAAAAATTCGAAATGAAAACAAAAGATGAGTTAGGATCTAAATTTCAGTAAAAACAGGCAAAAATTTAATGAAAATCACTGTGTAAAGAAGCCCTTCCGCGCCCATCACACCCTACCTTTGAGCAAGGTGGGATGCATACTGACTAACCAGTTGACAGCTCAGTATGAACTGCACCTTTCGATACTGGCCAGGTGCGATGATTGGGGAACGAGATCTTCAAACCCCAAGGGCCTAGGAAGGTGAAAAAATTGGCTCAGAATCAAGAAAGGATGGAATGAAAATGAAGAGCTCAGGGTTAGCTCCTGCCTGGTCCTGACGGCGCGGAGAATAGTCCACCACATCTCCTGAAAAAATTTGAGGGGGAAAACCACTCCAGAGCTCCAAAATCCCAAATTTGAAATGAAATGATAAAATGAAAGGTAAAACTACTCTTTATGTCATTGTTCACGTACTTCAAGTAAAATGTAAGTTTTAATTCATGTTTTGTACATATATATGCATTTCTAATCAGTTTGACGGAGTGATTGAGTAGGTTGAACGACCGACGAAAGAATATAATGTGCTAAATAGTGAATTGAACATCTTTGACCACCACAGAGCATATGTTATCGCATGGTTCAAGCTCGTTAAAAAATAAACCTACCACTGAGCATAGTTCCCCATGGTTCAAGCTTGTTAAAAAATGAACCCACCTTCGGTAAGTAACCTTTGTGATTGCCATGCTATCAACCTTTTGAGCCTTGGTTGTGTTCCTACCATCACCTCCATCCTTTTGGCCGATCATACGTTTCCACTTGATTGTTTACCCCTTTTTGAGGAATAGCCGCGACGAGTGGTTTTGTTAGCCAACCTTTTCACATCACCATGTTTTGAGAAGTTCCAAGCTCACCTAGAACCATTTGCCACCCTAGACACCACTTGTTCCTCAAAAACGAGTCTCCTTTAAACTCTTTTCAGACTCGTTAAATATGAAAAGCTTGTCGAGAAATTGTCTCTTTTGGCTTGTTAAAGTGATCGAAAAGTCATCCCTTTCATATTATTTTATCCTTTTTCGGACTTAAGGGATTATCTTATGAAAAAGAACTGTTGGAGTTTCCTTTTCAAACTCTCTAAACATGAAAAGGACTGAGTTATCTTTGTCGTTAAACTCGTTAAAACAATAGTGACAAGCTCGTCCACCCAAGGCGAGACAGAGTCCCCGATTTCATCCCTTTTCAAACTCTCTAAACATGAAAAGGACCGAGTTGTATTTGTTGTTAACCTCATTAAAACAATAGTGAAAAACTTTTCCACCTAGACAAGGACGAGTTTCACTATCGCTAGACTCGCTAAAACATAGTGACAGGTTTGCCCGAAGGGAAAATTATAGAACAAGCATATGTTATCCTCCTCAAGCTTGACAAAAATAAAGAGGTAATGGTCCGCAATGACTGGGGAAAAAAGGAAGAAAACTTGAAGAATTTTATGGTAGCAGGTCACTCTTGAACATGACACTTTCACTTCATCACCGTGATTGAGTTTGGTTGTGTTATTCCGTTCACCGGTCATTTCACCATTGGTCTTCCACACCATCCATCTGTTGGGGTTAATGCTACCAATCCATCTCAGTGTCGCTGATATGTTCAAGAGAATTCATTCAGTTGAGAAACCACAATCCAGTTAATGCCTCATCCACTGCAATACCTTCAACCTCAATTTTTCGTGACCACCATTCCTGAACCTTGTGTCGTCAGATCATTTTCACCTCCAAAAAATCATTTTCTTCGTTTCGTGTTGTAGATGTGGGATACATTAAGGCCCGCCTACGATAGTTCACTTCTTGTCGACATCAACTCATTATCCAAGAAGTTGACTTAGAAACAACCCTTTTAGTACTTTGCAGCTTGAATGCCTCAATGGCAAGTTTCTCACTTCTAGCGATAGGTTGACATCAGTGGCCTTTGACCAAAAGATTTTGCATGGTGTTCAACATCGGATCATATATTCACACCACGTTTTTTGTATTGTAGTACCTTTAGGGTCATTATCATTATCGGTGATTCCTCTCGTGTCTGTTAACAGCTCACATTATTGGCTGATAATCAGACGATGTCTTTCCATGTTCGACTTCAGAACATTTCTTCACATGGATTGACTTGTACATCGGGTGAAGATTGAACGAGTTTTAAAGACCCCAGATCTAGTTTCATCCATCCGGGCTGTGATATATTAAGGGATATAAAGACATCAAATGTACACATAAGCTGCACAAATGGTCATCCAAGCCGGGGATGATGAATCTATATTTGAAGAATCACCAGTTTGTATATGCAGACGACTATCTTTTCTATGTACATGAAATGAATTTATAAAGTTGAGGATGGGAATTCCCACCTCAACTAGATCATGAAAATTATATTATGATGATGTATTGTATTGTATCTTATACAGGTCACCTTCCAGTTTTCGAAACCTCAGATTCTCATGATAAAGCATTTCACTCGACATCAAAAGATTTACGACTTCATGCTTTAGGGGGCAACTGTTATAGACACATTTGGGCACTTCAACCCCAATCTTATATGTCGATAAACTAGGGCTCTTTAACCCCTAAAAGATCATGGTCAACTAATTACATCATTCCCCTAATGTTCCACATAAAAAACCATATAGAATTGGCCTAAACTGGACCATATTGACTGCTCCATTGTTAGGGTGTGATGCATACTGACTTCTACACTAGCCAGATGCGATGTATACTGATGAGGCCTTCTTTAGGGTGCGATGAGCGAGGATGGAAAAATGTGCAAGATAGTTTGCTAAGTGGATGCTCATGGAATCTTCTAGAAACTTCTCCTATGACATTTGCCTCTCTGAATTCGCCCAGGGATGAGAAAGAGATCCAAGAAATCTCTAAGTGGAACCAAATGCAACAAGTGGAATGACACTAATAAAAAACCCAGAGATGATTCACACCCTTGCACACATCTATAAATGGATCCCTCAGTTGAGAGATCTAGAGGCTGGAATTTTGTAATTTGTAAGGAAGTGATGATAGTTTGTATATGAGAAGGAGCATTGTATTGTTGGTGTGATCTTTCTTTTCATGAGGTGAAGAGGGCTTTCATGCTAGGAGGATGATGCTGGATCAGACAGCTGGGTTGTAATTCTCCCTTTTATTTAATAAAGTTCTTCGAGTTTTCTTCCATACAATTGTGCTATTGTGAATGTTATTATTTGTAAATGATATTGTATGTTCATTGTATTTATGATTCTGCAATGCTTATGATATAATAGATCAAGATGCTTTGACGGTTCTTTGTTATTGTGTCTCTATAGGTACTCTTCAAGTGGGATAAGTATGGAGAGGAGTTACAAGCTATGTCAAAGGGGAGAGAGATCAAGTAAGGAGTTTAGCAGAAGATCCAGGTTGGTTCCTTTGCTTCTCTCTTATCTATCATACAAGGAAGAAATCACGAATTTCTTTAAACTATTTGTTGCTAGGGTAGCTACCGAACCTAGAGGGCTAGTCGATCGAAAAGACACTAGTTTTCCCAGAAACACTCTCCCTCGATTAGTTTTTTGGCATGTAATATTGATAAGCCATGGTATTGGCCCATGGTATTGTAACAAAACCTACTAACAAGTTAATAATATCCATGGTAAAGTGGGGATGAATACCCATGGTTAACAAACTTAAGTTTTTATGTGCTTATTAATGAAATTTTAATATGGTTATAGTCACTGCCAATAAAAGACTTTAACAATTGGTTTGTTGTTGATTACTATTAGTTTAACATTGACCAATACAAATTATAATGTTTAACTTTGAAAAATAAATATTTATTTTTAAATATTATTAAAAAA
>APFE031290934.1:216609-236498 GCA_000404065.3 Pinus taeda
AATATAATGAGTTTAAAACGATTTGCATATTTTAATAATATAATTTAACTATTGAAATTTAAGATTCCAACAATTTCCCTAAATTGTTAATTAAATTAAAAAATAGAAAAATAAAAATCAGAAGTGCCAGTGCATTGAGATAGAGGTAGAATGCAATGGCAGATACATCATTGCCATAGAATAAAGTGTGCATGGATTGATTAGTTGATGATCATCGACTTAAAGCTAAAAAGAATAACTGTAGCAGAGCTTGTTTCAATGAGAAGTGCACATTGGTCACAGTAGTTGCTTTGTTTGTGGTTGCTAATAATTCTATTGTTGCAGGGATTAGAGATCAGTGACAAAGATGCTATATGGCTGAGGTTGAGAGCTCATATTTATGCTTTGTACTGACTGTGTAATGTTCTATATAGTTGTTGGTTAAAATGTATGTTGCTACATAGTTTAGGTTGTGTATTGAGTCAGTAAGATGTGTGTATGATGCTGCATAGAGAGAGTGTTTGTGAGTCATGAGTATGCTGCTGAGTGTTGGGAAAAGGTTTCATTAGTATGGAATGTTGATATGTTGATTTATGCGGGAGGGGATTTTGACTTGTTGAGTGTGAGAGAATTAATTGTGAGTGGTCGTTTGGGTTACTGAAGGTTTGATACAATTTGATTGAGTCACTTGAAGAGCATAGAGTTTATAGTGGGTTTATGCTGAGTGTTGGGCAACGGTTTCATGAGTATGGAATGTTGATATGTTGATTTATGTGTTAGGGGATTTTGTTTTTGTGAGAGAATTTATTGTGAGAGGTTGTTTGGGTTACAAAAGGTTTGATATAATTTGATTGAGTCAGTGGAAGAGCATAGAGTTTATAATGGGTTTAGTATAAAAAATGGATGAAACTAGGTTTACAATTTGTTTGATTTGATGAGGGGATCCTAGTTTAAAAATGTATGAAAAGTGGTCTACTAGAGCTTGAAGGTTGGGGCCTTTAGTGATGAGTTGTGGCTTGCCAGTTGAGAGTGGCAACGTAAGATATTTATCTTCCAGATCCATCACATAAATATTATTAGATTAACAGCTAATGTTATTCATCTTATAGACAATTAGATGAAGAGAAATTGATCCAATAGGAGCAATAAAAAAGGAGAAGAATTCTTATAAGCTCAAAAATTATGTCAAATGTCAAAGAAAATACCAATTAGAAAATAAATAACTAAAAAATATAAATAAAGTACATGATGAATCACAGGTTAAAAAAATCTCTTAAAATATAAAATAAAAATTAATGATTAAGTCAAGGTCAAAATAAAATGTTTTTAAGAAATAACTAAATATGATTAGATAAAAGGTCAAAGGTAAATGATTAAGTCAAATGTTGCTAGAAAATAAAACAATATTATAATAATTAAGATAATTAAATTATTATTAAAACTAATAATAAATAATATATCCTAACCAATAATTATTAATTTATACTATAGGATTAAAAATGAATAATTTACATAATATATATTAGCTAATCATAAATGCCTAAGTCTAAGGACATAATTTAGATTACTAATATTAAGGATAATATAAAAAATAATAAAATAAAATAATATAGGTTAATAATATGGGTCAATATATTATTAAATTACTTAATAAAATTATTAAATAAATAATATTTTAGGGTTAAGTTAAAGATTTTTTAAAGGTTCATATTAAATATTAAGTATATTAATTTTTATTAATAATTATTATTAATAAATAAATATTTAGGATAAGTAAAATCCTAAGCAAAGCAATATAAAAATTAGGGAAATTGGTTTTAAGAGTTAAAAGTTAAATATTAAATATTAACTTATATTATTAAGTGGTGGCTTGTTGATTCAGGGTGAGGTGGCATCCCCACAATGGGTGCATGAGCTTGACGCCTATCAATATGTGTAACACAAGGAAGGGTGCCAAGGGACATTTAACCAAGCCATTAACTCCCTAGCACACTAGCTCTCTTTTCAACCTGCTTTACATCAAACTCGGTGGAGATAGACTATACCTTGTCGATCTCTTCACTTGTGGGAGCACTAGAGGATTTACTCACAAAACCCACATGACTCATTATCATTCATCAATGTGCCATTATGAATTAATGCATGCTTAGTTGAGACAAAATGAGGCTAGCGTCATAGTGAGTCATCATTCCCTCTCTGCCACCCTATCATTATGCCACCTCCAGCAAATTGGATGTCCACAGTTATGGTGAGTATGGTGTTTTCCATAGGAAGAAGCCATGCCCTTCATGATCATGCTCTCTTCCTAGTCATTAATAGGCCCCTGTGCTATCTTGCTTTGGCTATCTCAGAGATGGAGCACCCTCATTGCAATGGGAATCACATTCAGACCCTTTAGGCCCCAATTTGCAGGCTAGACATGGTTTGTGCAGTGGCCTCCCAACCTAACCATCTTCATCTCTCTCTCTAGTAGCCTATATGGGTTCATCATAACTCGCAGGATGTAATTTGCAGTATTATGGGTACAAGAACTCTCAACAGTCTCACCATGGTTTAAGCTCTGAGCTCCTGGGTGCATTTGGTGGAATAGGAGCACAAGGCCATAGCTTCGAGCAATTGGGCAGAATAAACAATTGCTCCAAGCTATTGATTGGAACTAGAAAGAATATTCCCTATGGTCAAACTGAGATCCAACACGGCCAATGACTCTTCTCATTGTCAGAAAATTCCACCAACTCGGCACTCCTACTGGCGTATGATGAAATTCCTCCAAAACGATTATGCTAGTGACACCATCAACAAATTTCAATGGCAAGGTCTAAGTTGGTGTTGTGGCTTAGATGACAGAATTCAGTGGCAAGATCCTTGTGTTGGAGTCGGGGCTTCAAAGGCAAAGTCTACATATGAGCATTTCACTCCTTAGGCCAAGCCCAACAATGGGAAGCTTGCTGATGGTCACAAGAGGTATCAAGCTCAGTCATTTTCTTAAGGCACTCACACCACAGTTAATGCCAAAGTCAAATAAGCTCTCAGATAGTAATTTTGTCCATGTCAAAGTTTTTTCAGTTTTTCCAAACTCAGTTAGGATCCTCTTCAGGAGACCAATCTTTTTGTAAGAAAAAGTTTTGCAGACATGTTATGTATAGTTAGTACTTCTTATTAGATAGGTTAGTGTAGGAAAATCTATGTAATATCAAGAAGCTATTTTTGTGTTTTTGGGTCGGTTTCCCAAAAGGGCGTCCCATAGCACTATGAAATCCATCATGTATATACTTTGAATCATAATATAAAGCCAAACAGTTACACAAAAAAGGGTGTAGCGGTGCCCTTCGAGTTGTGGCCAGAGAAATTGGGAGTGGTGGCTAGAAAAACTATTAGATGTTGGGGAATCCAATAGATGGTGGACCTTGCAGTAGGTAGTGACCTACATAGCCGAGGGTCTAGTGGCTTCCAACAGGTGGTGGTATGCAAAGTTCAGGAAGTGATGGCTTCCATCAAGTAGTGGCGTAAAGTGGGTAGTTGCTAGCATGATCATAAGTTATGGCTTGCACACTAGTGGTGGCTAGTGATATGATGTACTGAAGATTTTATTAATAAATAAGAAGTAGATGAAGACAAGTAGATGGTGGCTTTTTTCCTAGAATTGTTTCCACATTACATACCATGTCTCATGTATGATGTTGTTTTATGTGCCTTGATGTTTATATGTTGTTGATGGTTTGCTTGTTTATGCATGTGTTATTTGTTGCTAATGATTATATTGATGATTCAATTCATTGGTAAAGAAAGGAAAAAAAATGTTAGAGTAATCTATCCAACACAATATTGATTCACCCCTCCTCTCAATATTGTCAAGCTCCCAACAATTGGTATCATAAAGGGGCTTTCCGGGTGCAACTTGATCACTCTAAAATAGATCTGGGAAATATTGAACAAGAAACAAAAATGAGATGGATCATCGAGGAGTCTATCTTCTCATTACTACAAACTTCAAGGTATGGGCATAAAAAGTTATTATTATTATTATTATTATTATTATTATTATTTATTATTATGGATCTAAAGTTTGGAAGATAGTTTGTGAAGGATATGACAGAGATCCCCCCCAACGAAGGTGATGCAGAATAATGCACAAGAAAAGTATGTTATCTATGATAACCTCCATAATGCAAATTTTGGGAAGGTAATATATTTGACATCTACAAAGGAAATTTGGGAAAGATTACAGACGTTGTATGGAGGAAACAATGACAACAACAATGGAGAGTAGAAGAAGAGAAAAAGAAAAGAAAAATAAGCCTAGGGCCCTCA
Source organism: Pinus taeda (assembly GCA_000404065.3). NCBI lineage: Eukaryota > Viridiplantae > Streptophyta > Pinopsida > Pinales > Pinaceae > Pinus > Pinus taeda. Next base: position 220,900 of record APFE031290934.1, read on the forward strand.
GAAGCAAGAATCTAAGCTAGAAGTATCTCACCCCCATAGACTTGTTAATGATGCAACTGATCATCAAGAAGAAAAATAAGAAAACTATGGCTCAACTAAGCGAAGTGTGCTCCACTGAAGCAGATAAGAAGATATAAGTAAATATGATTTTTTTTTTTTAGTTATGTTTTAGACAAGCTTGATGATAGTCATGTTGAGTTGCCCAGTGAAGATGAGGATGATGTTAAGGTTCTTAACATTGGATATGAGTCAACCATGATTTTTATTGATAAAATAAGAATAGAAGTAAGTAGGCTGACAACTTTATGTAAATATTAAGAGGATCTTTTGCATATTTTTTATTTGAAGGAAAATGAGATAAGATTAGTCCTCAGTCTAAAGATCTAGTTGTAGGAGGTTGGAAATATTGAAGAGGTTATGAGCAACCAAAAAAAAGAGAAGGGGGGGGGGGGTGAGTTGAAGAGCTTGAGGTAGAAGTTGTCACATTGAGGAAGCAGTTGGAAGAGAAGGACAATCAACTCAAGCAAGCGTAGAGCTCAAAGGCTTTGGATAACTTACTCAGTAGCCAAAGATATCCTTTGAATAGATTTGGTATTTGATTTCAGAAGGGAGAGTCTAGAACATAGGTTCATACAAAAAATAATGCAAATCCAAAGAAGCATGTAGCATGAAAAGGCACCAGAATGGGTAGAGAGAAATGTAGGAAGTAGAAGATCCACCAATAGTAGAGGAATGTTTCCTATGGAACACTTGTGTCAAGAACATCATTCACTCCTACAGTTGATGTTGGCAGATTTCAAAGGTATCAAAATCCCTTTGCTCCTTTGAAGTATGATGTAGAATGTTACATCTACCGAAAAATTTGTAGTATCCAATTGTAGAAGTACAATGTTCAGATCTAATTAGCAGTATGGGAAATAGTTTGGGAAGTGTTGATAATTTTGTTTTATTCACTCACACAACCTTTCAAAACCCTAGCTAGCATGGCCAAGAATGCGGAGCGATCCCAAGTCTAAAGACAAGTAATTTATAATACAATTTTGAAGTAAAATAAAAAAATAAAATTGAAGCAAACTAAATAAGCTTTACAATATGATTTACAAATACAAATCATGATGTATTATTGAAGGATGGGAACAAGCTAATAATTTCGCAAGTCAATCCAAAATAAAAAACATATTAAATTCAAATCTAGATTTTAAAATATATACATATCATTTCCTTTTTTTGAGATAACATCCAATAAAATGAAAAACTGTGATACACAATATACAAGTAACAATAGTCAAGAAGGAGAAAAATACAAGAGTAATAATTAAAATCGATTCTTCATTGAGAATATGAAAGAATAATGTTTAGATATGTTAACCACAAGGGACCTCTTAACAAATGACCATTTTTACAAGATCATATATGTAATACCAATAGACATAAACAATAAAATTAAACATGACTTGTTGCAGGGAACTCAAAAGGAACATTCAGAGGCTAATATGCTACTATAAAATAGAGCCAACATAAGTATTGATAAAAATATGCAACATGCATAAATCATGAGTAATTGGAATTAATGATGCCTCTTATAGAAAGAAATATTATCAACCTCCATCAATGCTTCTATTTAAAAGAATCCATGTAGATCAATGTCTATAAGTTATAAATATTTTAACACAAGAAAATAAATAACCCAACTGAAGAATCAAACTATATATACCAAGATCCTTGTCTTCTTTTTTCTAGCCTGATTTTTAATCTTGACTTATGAAACAATTTGATATCTATATCTATATATATTATATATATATATATATATATATATATATATATATATATATATATATATATATATATATATATACTATATTGTATGTATGTATTATATATGTATATAGATAGATGTATATATATATATATATATTATATATATATTATATATATATATATATATATATATATATATATATATATAATATATATATAATATATATATATATATATATATATCTAGCCTGATTTTTTAATCTTGACTTATGAAAACAATTTGATATATATATTATTATATATATATATATATATATATAAAGAACAAGTCAATATAATCAAGTATTAACTAATGGAAGGTAATACAAAAGTTTGGCTTCTTAAAAATAGGGAGTGACTCGAAATGGGGACGACCCACATCCATAAAACATAGCCATATCATCAAATATTTCAAATGCATGATTTAATCATATATAAAATACCCTTGCATTACGTAATTATTCCAAATATGGAATCAACATTTGCACATTTATAATGTAGTAGGGTCACTATCATAATCGTATCTAAAATTTTGAAAATATCCCCTTCATAAGTCAAACTGTAAATATAAAACACGATCAAAATATATCACCAATATATCCATCCCAAAAGTATTTCTCGAAAAAGTAGATAATATCAAACATGAGACACCAACATCTCTTGCAAAAATTTACAATCTTTAATGCACATTATCAAAATGTAAACCATCAAAACATATGGCATTAGATTCTCTTGAAAAAAATCCTGTCAAACATCCACCATTAAAATGTCAGAATCTGTATGCAAAGGGGGGTGAATTATTCTTGGATTGTCCCAAAAATCTTTCCATAGAGAAGCATAGTCTTTTTTCTTCAGATTTGTGTTGACCTTCTATATTCTCTCGAGCAGAGGCTCTGGGATATGGAAATGATTCTGGAATGATATTATGTTCAAGATATTTTTTAGAGGAAGTATTGATAAGAGAAGTCGATGGAGGACAGGGTGCAAAAATATGACAACTAAAGGAGTAACAGAATGCTCATGAATATGACAAGCGACAATAGGAGAAGGGACAAATTTTGAATGAAAATGACAAATAAATATTCTATAAGGTGAGGAAGAATCATGCTTAGCTGAACGAGAACTAGAAATAGGATGTGGAAGTTTAGAAAGATTACTCGAGACCTTATTATCACATTCAGGAAAATTTTGTATGGGGTTCCAACCACCATTTTCATTCACTAGTGCATTAGTAGGTTGGGGTCTTGGTATCTCTTGTATGCTATGATGAGGCCTAAGAGAGGGCACTAAAGTATTTTGATATACGAGAGGAATGCATGACAAATTTGGAGACCAAAGATTGAGGTGACCAGTGGTGGCAAGAAGATGGAATTCATCTAAATTGATATTAAAGTGGACATATAAATGAACTTTCTTGTTTCTCCCAGAATCCCACCATCCTGGTGGTCTATTCCCCCTTCCTATGCCTCGGTCCTACCCTAATGAAATTGAGTTAATCTCTATAAATCATCAAACCATTATTCATCATTATAAAACAGGTAAAGGTATCAACTACTCATTTGACTTTACAAATCAATTGTGATAAACCAAAGGTTGTTACTTCTTAAGTGTTTTTAGGAGAAAGAAAGAGAAATAATCTTATAAGTAGATGGAGTGAAATGGAGAGTGAAAGTTAAAACCCCAAGTTATGACATTATTTCCATAAGGAAACATCCATCCTTTATAAAAAAATAATTTTCCTTAATGAGTAAGGACAATGCCACAATACCAAATTTTGTCTTGACAATGAGTTAAAACCCATGCATTTCTTATTCATTTAATATTTATCCTTTAGTGGAAATTTTATTCGAGAAAGAAAATATTTACCATCATTTTTTCTTTGAAAGTAGCTAAATGGAAAAAGGATTTAAATATGATTCCATGATTGTACATAGTCAATTTTTTATTTAGACAAAGGTAGCAATTAAAAATTCATGCAATAATTCTAGAAAGAGTAACATGATAAAACAATTTGCATGTTAGGGTTTAATCAAATAATCATATTTTTCTTTTGCAAAAAGGAGAATTCTGAAGGGACTATGTAATGTTTCGAATAGAGCGTGAAAAATGGCTTGGTTACAACATGTAATGGGAGCAGGGGTTTCACCATGATAAGCTCCATACATGCACAAAAATTTAAGTAGAGTAGTAAAAATAACTATGTGAATTTCATCATAGGGTACATAGATGAAACCCTGAAAATGAGGTGAAATTGCAAATAAACTTTAGAAGCAACCCACGAAATATATTTTCTCAAAATGAAATTCCGTGAGACAAACATGTGTCGTTCATAATAAGAGATAGTGGAGTACTTTGAAATGAGGTAACATAAAACTGAGAAGGATTAATTTGGAAAATGGAAAGAGGAGTGACGAAAGGGAGAAAATGAAAAAACATAGAGAAGTTAACTAACCAATGAAAAAACATAGTGAAATGTGTAGCTAACCAAATGCTTACTTGTAATATGCTTTAAACTGAAAAATACACAACCATTTTCTGTAAGCAATCTTCCACCTGAGTCTAGTGCCTTCAGTAACTATGGAGGTTTTAAATATGGTAAAAACCTAAAATGAGGGTTAATACCAAATTCTCGACTAATATACTGAAAATTTTGTGTAATTTCAAACCCTATGTTAGCGCAAGGAGTTACTCCTAGACTACAAAAGGACTAAGCCTTACACATCATGATTTCATTTCAAAATTTAAAAGGGTTTTTTGAGTGGTGGGATGGCTTCTGAAGGAGTTTTGAAATGATTGTGTTCCTCTTTAACTTTCATGCATTTGACAATCTATGGAAAGCATAAATTGTGTGGTTAAGTGAGTAATATAGGCGAGCAGAGGAAAGAGAATAGGTAGCTCATAAATATCCTAAGAAACTGAGAATCTTAAGACAATCACTTGAACTATATAAACAACCTTGTAAAAAACTTTGTTTCTTGGCAAGGAAAATAATAGTTAGAAAGTAAGAAAATGTATAAAGTATTTCATAAATCCTTTTTGAAACCTTCACTAAAAATTTCTACTTGAACTTATATTATGATTTACAGAAAACTGGATAGTAGATAAGTCATCATTAGATCCTTTTAATGATTTCTCACTCATATTATACTAGCTGCTATAATTTATCATTTAAAATATTAAAACAGGCTTGACAAGGAAAACAACAACTAGAGAATAAAAACATGTATAAAGTATTTCACAAATCCTTTGTGAAACCTTCACTAACAAGTTATACTTGAACATATATTATAATCTACAGAAAACTGGATAGTAGATAAGTCATCATCAAATTCTCTTAATGATTCTCACTCATACTATACTAGCTACTGCAAATTTATAATTCAGAAAATTTAAACAAGGAAATAGAAAAACCACACATTAGATATAACTTGAATCACAAAATCCTCCCGCATGAAGTGCATAAAAAGATATTTTATTAAGCTAAGTCTTTAGTTGAACCAACATCCAACCATGAACTGACATTTACAAAAGATATATATATAGAGAGAGGCATCAACTCCAACTCTCCTAAATTCGTGGTTCCACTATTTCCTTGTTACATAGGTGTCTTTTAGATATTAAAAACATCTCCCATTGAATTGTAACAGAAAGTATAGGTGTAGATGAGAAAAAGAGGAAAAATGACACTTTGCTGCTGGGAAAACTGACTCGCTGCCCCTTTTGTTGCTGATTTTTCTCTTTATGTTCTTGACTATTAAATGACCATATGGCTTCATTAAATACAACCTTCAACAGCCTCATAACTATCTCATATCCATCATCTTCCTTATCCATATTGTTATGGATTTTTGTCTTTCCAAAATTGGCCTGAAGGTTTTCTGCTGACAGCTGTATATTTCTATTGAAATAGGGGCTACCAGAAATTCTAGTAATACTTGTAATAGCAAAAAAGCTGGAAACACTTCCAGAATTTCTGGTAGGATAACATTTTCACTTCAAAATTTTAACAGAAAACATTTCAAAACACTTGTATATGCTTGGATATTCCGAGCTTTAATCTTCACATTCAAAACTTTGACTTAATATGCAAAAAGGTATTTTTTAATTACCCTTTCATTTCATGTGAGCTACAACTTCTACAAGCTTATCCAAGTTTGTTTTATTTCTGGCAGCAAATTTTGAACTTGTGATTTTGGTTGTTTCTTCTTTGATGATGGTCCCTTTCTTTTTTTATTATTTTTGGACCTTTCTTCTTTTGGAAGGCTATGATGGCTGGTCCATGGGAGCTTTACCTCTTTTCTTCCTCAAAGATCTTATGATTTCTGCAATTGAAGGATCCCTAGTCTGCAACTCTATATGTTGTTCTTCTATGACTATTACTTCAGTCAGTAAACTAGGATTATTTAGGGCTTTTGCTTTGAGTTGATATTTGTTTCTTTCCATAGTATGTCTCTTCCTAGCTCCAGCAACTGGTTTTATTTCTTCTTTCTTATTTTTACTAGTCCTTTTATACCCCGCTTCTCTCAGAAATTCCTCATTAGAATCAATAGGTTGGTTTTCTTGTTGCTATTTATGTGCTTTCTGAATTTCAGGAAGCACCTGCACTTTAGATTTCTCTTGAGTTGCAAGTTTTCCTCTATGAGTTCTTGTGTAAACCTTAGGAAAAGGTCTAACAGGAGGAACCATTTTCATGTTTAGTAGAAGAGCTTTCACCTTGCTCCTTTTTCTTTTCAGATTCAACAGCTAAAGGCTTCTCTTTGTTGCTTTTGGTACCTCTTCTTACACTTTCTTTCTTTGCCTTTTTTTGGAACTTCCTTCAGCTAATGTAGTTGATGTCCTTTATGTATGAACCTATGTTGAAGAAGATTTAGCAGTTTCTTGGGGTTTTGGTGTAGGTTGGCCTGCCCTGTAAAACAAGATATGTTCCCAAGTTTGGTTTCTCTTTTCAGTTCTTCTTCAACCAGAACCTTGATAATTGCCTGATGATACAGGCTGTATTCTGATGCTTCTTGGTGTGTTTGAATTCTGGCTTCCATTTTGGTTAGGCTCTTCAATATGAAATAAGGTAGATTAAGAGTCCTCATACCTGCAAAATGAAAAAGAAACCTCACATGGTAAAGAAATACTACTATATACCTTCTCTCACAAGTGAGAAAAACCTTAACCAGTTTGACTGTTTCTTCCCATTCCTTCTTAAGATAATTGCTGGGAATTCCTTGGCCAAGTTAGGATCTCTGTATTCACCTCTAATAAAAGTATTGAGATCTCCTCTTGTAATGAGTTGTCCCTTAAACCATTTTTATCCTTCCTGGGAAAGGTTAAAAGCTTCTACAATTGACTGTTCTGAAACATGCAATTTAAAACCAAAGATGATAGCTTCTTGTCCATTGAAAGTTTGTGCAAACTCTTGGGCTACACCTTGATGTGAGCCTCCTAACCTAGTGCAGAGTGGATACTAGGGTTCTTGAATAAATAATTTTCTAACACTTGGATTAGCATCAACTAGTTTAGCCCCTTGAGGTTCGATTCTCTTAAGCTTTCCACCTTTCCTAGACTTTGATGCCATGGATATCTGCTTGCTTGTTATGAAGAATAGGTGTCAAAGTATGGAAGCTTACCCAACAGATGTTGCAATTAGCTTGAATTAGGCTACCTAAAAAAATGGGACGTGTTCTTAACCACCTCAATTACTGTCTCCTTTGTTGCACTTCAGAAATTCGAAATGGTGAAATTTCCTCCATTTTCAAATATTTGAGATAAAGTTTTGGTTCAATCTCCTATGCACATGATCCTTCATGATTAAATGAGATTTTATGTCATAATAAACAACATGTAATAGTAATGATGAAGTCGAGTTGCTTTGGATAATCCATCTAATCTACTACACGTGGTTGTACGAGACTTTTTGAAAATCTGGTAATTTTTCTGCTTTAATTCGGACTGGCCTGAAATTTCGGTAGCACATTACACAAAACAGAAAGAACAACCATCGAAATTTTAAACGTATGGATAACTAACATTGTAGACATGTTTTAACTTTGGAAAGAGAGGTTTATTTAAGATCAGTGGGGTAAGCAAAAACTAGCTATGGTTGTGACTAACACCTAGCTAATATGATCAACCAAATCGATTAATCACTACCACTTGACTTTAATTAAAGTTTATGACCTATCAAATCACGAAATATCATGATTTGGATTAAATATTTCGCCATTATGACACATGGATAATCGAAAACGGTTGCATTTTTGGCTTTATTTTTTAAAAAAGGAGATGCTAATGGAAATTCCTATAGCATCAGAAAAAAATAAAATAAAACAGGAATGAAAAGAATGTCCAAAAATAGGGGAGATTGTCTGAACAAGAAAATCTGGTGCTACCGGAAATCCCGATAGCATTTTAATTTTTTTTTAAATGTACAAAATGAATCCCAAAAAATAAAATTTTTAAAACCTGCTGATGACTTAGCCTAGAACTATGCTAACACCCTAGGTTGGAGTTAATCTCCATACCCATAGTAAACCTTCACATTAAATTCTTAATATAGATTTGAAGGCTTCAAGGCCATGCAAGTTGGAGAAGTAAATGTGGGTCTATCAACCATCAATGTCTAAAATATCATTTGCATAAACAAGAACCATGTTGTTAGGTCCATATACTCCTAATGTAATCCCTTATTTTTATTAGTGAAACCCCCTTATTATATTGTTGTGCCCATGTAGTCCCCATATTGTTATTATTGTGACCCATAGAAGCCCACTATTGTTATTATTGTGCCCTTACATTATTATTATTATTATTATTATTTTTTTTTTTTGGGAAAAGACTAAACTAATTATATTAAGGAAATTGAAAAAATATGTACAAGAGGTTTTAACCTCTGAGAGTGAGTAAACAACTCTCTGTCAAAGTTTTTCACAAAAAGATCTTTCCTGCTGATATAGAGGAACATGATAGTAGCACTGAAGCTTATCAAAGCAGTAGTAGACTTTTACATGAAAGCTATCATCAATAAAACATTTCCAAGCTAAAGATTGAGACATTACAGGCTTGGAATTTTGCCAAAAAACAGAGCATTTTCAAAATAAGCAGAGCACAGGTGCTTGCTCGTCTAGGAAAGACGCTAGCCGGAGTACACATCGCCATGGTTGCCAAACATAGGTGGCCGATCATGAACAGAACACGTTGTAATGGAAACATAGCAAAAACATATGGATAATCCCCAAAGCCGGAGCCTCAGACCTTACCTACATAGCAGTGAATATCATTTGAGTTTTTCGGAGCATTCCGCAGCCTCCCGTTCCGCAGCTTCCCGTTCCGGATCAGGCTCCCAGGTCACCTCCATGCCATCCGGGATGTCTTCAGGTCAATGAATTCCTGGCAGGAGCTTGAGGTACAGGATATTGGCAAAGGTGTCGTCCGGCTCCTTGCCCTTCCTGGAGACTTCCATTGCCTGAGGATCCTCTGAAGATTGTTGAGCAATATTTGTGGTATCCTCAGCCATCATGCTTCCCATTTCTTTTAGGACCTCGTTCTGCTCCTTCGAATGAACACAGGTGCTATCCTCTTCAAGCCTACTCTGAGAGGAGGGAATGTATGAGCTGTCTTCCTTTCCCCTCCTCTGTGAGGAATTATCTGAGCTGGGCGCCTTTTCCTCTGATTCCTCCTTCCCGCTGTCTTCCTCTTCATCTTCTTCAGTGAAGATGACTGTAATCAGCGCTGAGATGATAGGCTTGTTGGTTCGGCGTTTGTATTTAAACTTTGCCGATTGCACAGTGTTTCTTATGGCATAACCAGAGTCCTCTGACCCAATTGAACTTGGCGAGGCGCAAGCAAGTGAGGAGACACGCCGCGGGCTTTGAATTCCCCTGCTTCCAGAACTTCCCCTCTGTCCATAATTTCGCCCACGGCAGGGAGTGGCGCGCTGACGAGGAGCCATAGTAGGCGTATGATGCTCTGTTGCCTCCAAAATCTTACCCTTAACCGCTATCGCTTCCTTGTTCACCTCAGAAGTGGGGAATTTAAAGACTCTCGCTGCAGAGAGAAGGTTTCCTCGATGCAGCGCTTGTAAGGAGCGATACCATTGTTTAACCCCGACTACAATCTTCCCGAAATGCCGTGAGTAGAGCTTCGTCCCTGCACAGGGCCTGGTTTTGCGAGAAGGCTTACTCTCTCCAACACCTCCCTCCTTCCTCACCAGACCATCATACTCTTCCACAGTTGGGCTCCAATTCCTCTCCTGTTCAGAGAGGCCTATCTCCTCGAACATTCTGGTATTCATTCTGCTATTGCCTTCGTTATTCCCTTGGGACGGTAACCATAGTAAATGGCATTGAATACCATTCAATTCCGCATTAAGAAACCTCATATCACAGCTCCAAAGCACCGGCTCGCTGTCCTCTCCGCGTGGCCGGCACATGGCCCTCTGTTTGTCATGTTGGCACCCGCATCCGGGTGTGCCTCTTCTTTCGTTTGCAAATCATTTTTAAGGATCTCCTGGAAAGTTGTCTATTCTGTCTTCGAGACAATGTCCTGTAAGTATCCTTCATGGTGCTCCTTTCCTCGCTCTACTCCTAGATTAGCCAGAAAATCTGCTAACTTGTTTCCTTCTCGCCTGATATGCTTAAAGGATATGGCTTTGTTATTCTGTAGCCAATGCTGAAGAAGCTCAATCCTGGTTGCCATTATCCAGCTTCTGCTTACCTTCTGAGCTTCTGAGCCTTGCTGAATCTTTGTGGCCATGTTTATAATAATTTGAGAGTCTCCTTCTACTATAAGGGGAGTGTATCTCTGATTTTGAGCAATTTTGAGTCCTCTCCAAAGGCCTTCCAATTCTGCTGCATTGTTTTTATTCCATCCTATAGATCCAAAGAGGACTTTGAGCGGGTTGCCTTGAGAGTTTCGAATCACTCCTCCATATCCTGTAGTGCCTGGGTTTCCTTTGGAAGCTCCATCAAAATTGAGCATGTATGTGTTGGTAGGTGGAGGTTTCCAGTTGGTAAGCGTAGCTTGCTGCCTGACAGAAGTGCCTTGAGGAGAGTTAGGAGGTGGGATCTGGATTTGCCAATTACTCCATATGGCCTGCTCCTTACTGTTGGAAGGGAGATCCTCCTGGGACCAGCCTCTAGTAGAGAGCGTTTCCTGAATATTCTTGTGTATGATTGTCCAAACTTGCTCCAATTCCATTGCCTGATTTTTGAATATTCTCCTGCTCCTCTCTTTCCAAATGTTCCACATTACTGTGCCTGGGATTATTTTCCAGAGAGTGTTGAGGATGGTACATTGAAAAGGCTGTTGGGGCTAGTTTCGTAAGGTGTTATTGATGTCACCCAGCACTCTGCCTTCCTTCTGGCATCGAAATGAGACTTTCTCCCATATTCTTCTGCCGAATGGGCATAATTGCATAAGATGAACCATAGATTCTTCCGCCATTTTACAGTTGAGGCAAATTGAGGGTCCAACAAATTTCCTTTTTCTGAGGTTATCCCAGGTAAGAATCCGATTATGGGATAGAAGCCAGAGAAAGGTGGAAATATTCGGCCATATGGGGGTGCTCCAAATTCTCTCCCATAGCTTATCTTTGGTGAATTGACCTTTTAGGATGATTTGGTAAGCTTCCTTAGTTGTAAATGTTCCTTTCTCTTCATAGCCCCATCTTAGTTTATCGTGGCTTGTCTCCTTGAGGCTTTTCATTTTTGTTAACTCCTCTGCTAGGGCTTGTTGAATTGCCTCCGGACTGTGAGGTAAAATAGTACTGGCATCTTTCCAATCACGGTGGTCGGATTCATTATTTGCTTCCCAAAATTGATTGATCTTTTCCTGTTGGTTGATATCCTGAATAGGAATGCCTTGGATGATATTTGTTATGCTTGGGAATTGCTGCCATGAGTCTGTCCAAAAACGAGCTGTGCATCCATCCTTCACTTCCCAGAAACTATGTTTTTGAATAAGATCCCTGTTTAATATTGCTGAATTCCATATTGCTGATCCCTTACTTATTTCCGACATTCTTATGCACTCCTCCAGGGGTAGGTTGTTTGCATATTTAGATGTCCATATTTTGGCCCATTGTGTGCTGGGGTATGATAGCCATTTCCACCATATTTTTGCTCCCATGATCAAGTTGCTGTGTTTTGGATCTCGGAGGCCAATTCCTCCTCCACTTTTTGGGAGACAAGCTTTCTCCCATTTTACCAAAGCCCATTTCCTGTTAGGTCCAGTGCTGCCCGAGAGGAAGTTTCGCTGTAATTTTTTGATGGCTTTTAAGACCCATTTTGGTGCCGCCAGTATGGAAAATAGGTAAAGCGGCATAGATTGAAGAACCGCCTTGATGAGCACCAGCTGACTGGCCATATTTAAGGAGCGGTGAGTCCAGAGGAATAATTTGGCCTCCAATTTTTCAAGAAGGGAAGTCCACGAGGAGTGCTTCTGAGCAGATGCAAAGAGAGGGGCCCCTAGGTATTTGGATGGGAGGGAAGCAATGGAGAAGCCTAGAATGCGAGCAATTGCTCGCTGAGTGGTCGGATGGGTGTTGAAGAAAAAGATCTGGGATTTTACTTTGTTAATAAGAGCTCCAGAGGCTTTAGAGAAGATGTTAAGCAAAGAATTTAAGGATCGAGCTTCTTGAACCAAGGAATGCCCAAATATCATGTTGTCATCTAAAAATTGCTGATGGGAGATGGTGGGGGCTTGGTGGAGGGTAATGCCTTTGAGGTCTTGTGAAAGGATGGCATTTTTAATGCATCGACCTAATCCTTTCGCCATGATTATAAACAAAAAAGGCGACAAGGGATCCCCTTGTCTGATACCTCTAGATGAGAGGAAGGTAGAGGTAGGAATCCCGTTAATGAGAATTGAAAAGAATGTGGAAGAGATGAGACTGCTAATCCATCGTGTCCACGCATTGGAAAAACCAAAAGCAGTTAAAATATTTTGCATGTATTCCCAGCTTATGCTATCGAAAGCTTTGGATAGATCAATTTTAAGAAGCATACCTGGTTTTTTTGAATGTTTGAGGGAGTGAATCATCTCATGGGTGAGGATTATCCCATCCGTTATTTGTCGTCCCTCTACGTAGCCAGATTGTTTTGGTGAGATGATGAATGGAAGCACCGGTTTTAACCTCAGCGCCACTACCTTGGAAACAATCTTGCAGATGATATTGCATAAGGCAATGGGTCTTTACTTATCAGGTGTGTTGGACTCCTCCGATTTAGGTATTAGGGCAATGAATGTTGCATTCAAGCTCGGATACATCCATCGCATGTTGCGAGATTCTTCTACTACTTGCCACACTTCCCATTTGATTAACTCCCAAAAGTGTTGAAAGAAATTTGACGTGAAACCGTCAGGACCAGGAGCTTTACCTTCTTTTAGGGAGTTTACTGCATTTTCCACTTCCTGAAGGCTGATCGGCTTGAGAAGCAGAGTATTTTGCTCCTCTGTTATGAGACGTGGTATTTGCCTTGTGATGCTGTCTATTGCCTCCGCTATGTTGATATTTGGCTCCTTACTCATTTCCTTGAAATAGTGTACAAATTCCTGTTCTATTCCTTCCTGTGTCTCCACTTTTACTCCCTGAGCATTGTTTACCTGTGATATTTGATTTCGCATTCTTCTTTGCACTGTGGTTTTATGGAAGAACTTGGTGTTTTTCTCACCCTCCTGCAGCCATCAAATTCTGGATTTCTTCCGCCATAGAACCTCCTCCTGTCGATCCCATTCCAAAAGTTTGCCTTCCATTTCTTGTTCCTTTTGTGTGAGTTCTTCTGATCGCCCCTCCAAGATTATTCGTTGCTGCGTGTTTTTGATTTCTTGAATAAGCTGTTCCTTTTCCTTTAAAATGTTGCCAAAAGTAGTTTTGTTCCAGCGCTTTATTTCTGCCTTGAGCATCTTCAACTTTTTTTGGAATCTTGCCATTTTGGTGTTTTCACTTGGATTACAGTTTTGCCATGTTGTGTTGATGAATTCCTTGAACTCTGGATGGGAAAGCCAGAAAGCTTTAAAGCGAAAGGGCCTTTTAATGTTATTTCCTGGCCTATTCGAGTGAAATTCAATAGGCCAATGATCTGATCCGGAAAAAGGAATTATGTGAGCTGTAAATTCTCCTCCAATGTGAATGGCATTGTCTGATATTAGAAATCTGTCCAGGCGGGAAGCGATTTGTAGTGGAGCTGCTCGTTTATTCGTCCAGGTGTATAGGCCATTAGCTATGGGCACGTCAATCAGCCAATTGTCTTGAACAAAATCTTTGAGTAGAGAGCCATCTCTATTGGTTCTGCATCTCCCTCCTTGTTTTTCTTCTGTTGATGCGATCATATTGAAATTTCCTCCCGTCACCCAAAGCGGGTATGTTCTATCAGTGTTGAGCTGCGATATGGTGTCTAGAATTGCGGCTTTCTGCAGAGTTTCTTGTGGGAACTAAACATTAGTGATGTGGCCATGAATGTTTGTGCCCAAAAGATGAAAAACTGCCTGAATGAAATTTTTGTTTGCATGGATATTGTCTAATTGTATTTTCCCCGCATCCCAGAGGATAGCCAGGCCTCCGGAAGCCCCTTGTGCATCTACAGCTATAACTTGCCTGCCTGGCCAAGCTTTGGCTGCAATTTTTTCCAAGATTATCGAGTTGCATTTGGTTTCCTGTAGAAATAGAATGGTTGGCTTGTCTTCCATTATCAAGTTTTTTAGAAGTTTCCCCTTCCTTGGGCAGTTGAGCCCCCTGATGTTCCAAGATATCAACTTCATTTAGAAGTTTTGGGGTTGGTATTATAATATTTGGTGAGTTTATCATATCTGCCAGACTCAACCAAGACCTCTCCAATCTTAATTGTTCTTTCTAGAGCTGTCTTCCTGCCCCTCTTTTTGCTATCTTTGCATACAAAAATTTACCATCCCAGTGACTGCCTGTCTGGACCCCAAGAGAATACTTTTTTTGAGCTTTATTCAGAATTTCTACTAGGTTGTCTACTTGTGTTTCAGGGATTTTGTCAAAGTTACCTGATTTGCAAGCTTGTTCCACACCTAGAATGTCAAGTTCCCCAATATCAATTGGTTTGCTGTCGTCTTCCATGAACTGTGGTTCCTGAGTGCTGCCTTCTGCTTCCTTTCCCTTGTCCTTGCTATAAGATGGATTATCTATGTCCATTGCTGGATTGTTCCAAGTTTCTGTGGCTGGCTTGATCTTTTTGCCTTCCAGATTCTTCTTTTGCTCTCCTGACTTGGTGGAATGATGTGTCGTTGTTTCCAATCTGGGCTCTTCCTGTAGTTCAGCTTGTGCAAGAATCCTGAAGCTATTACTTGTAGAGGGTTGGGATTTATCTTCTGGCACTGGCGCTGCTTTGGGTGTTGCATTGGATTTTTTGCTCCCGCGTCTTCTGTTTGTGACTTTAGTGAACCCATCCTGAGATTGTGGCTCTTGATTGTTTTGAGATTCAGGCTTGTTATTTAAGGGGCAATCTCTGAAGAGGTGTCCCAGGGTATGACATTTCCTGCAGCGGAAAGGAACATGCTCATAATCAATAACCTGGATCCAGTCTTGATCTTCATGAAAAAGGCACACCGTGTCTGGCAGGGGCTGCTTCAGATCCATGTATACGCAGATCCTGGCGTAAGAGGCATAAGTCGTGTATCTCATAGTCTTTGTTTCTTCTGCGACCTTAACAAAATCTCCCAGCGCCGATCTGTAGGTTTTAACCCCGTACAGAAATTACCTGCATACGAATTCTAAATCACAAGAAAAATAAAAATGCGAGAGCATAACCCATAAAACACATATACACAGAGATTTCCCACTGGAT
>APFE031290934.1:243482-268786 GCA_000404065.3 Pinus taeda
CCCCCTCTAACCCCCCAGTTCACTACGTAGGTTAGTCGTGGAAAGAATATAACACAACCCAACACGATCCAAGGGATTTTAATGAGTCCTCCTCCCAGTATTCCCATGGTAGCGAGTATAATCGAATCCATACTGGTGCATAGCTTAGATCTTCCTTATCTGGGTTGAACTGTGTCGTCCATTCTCTGAGAAATAGCCCTGCAGTGTTGTAGAAGTAAGGCCCTCCGTCAAATACTCTATTTCTGTCTTCCAGACAGTTAAAGATGGCTGTGAAGAACCCTTTTGGCCCTAGAAGTAGGGTTATTTCTCCTTTTGGTCTCCATTTGCTGTTGATCCAGCTTCTTAGTGCCTTTTCTGTTGGCCAGAATCCCATAAATTTACCTATGAGAGCATGATCTCTCATAAATTGTATTCTTGCGTTGATTCGGTGGCTAGGTAGTTCTACTTCTGGCCTGTGAGCAGCAACAGGTTTGCAAGTAGATGAACTAACCTTTGGAAGTTCGTGTGGGGCTTGATTATCCTTCGTGGTCTGCGTTTCCTCTGCGGATTTGTTATTTGCTGAGACATCATTGGTGTTAACCTCAGGTCCTTGTTGGTTTCCTTCGCCTAGCGGAACCACTGTTCCATCCCCCTGCGGGGGATCCATTGGATCTTCGTTCTTAGACCGTTCCCTTTCTTTTACTCTGCCGCTGTCAAGTCTGAGCATCACAGAGCAGGGAACCTGCCTCCGCAGGTCTGTAGAAACCCTAGCTGGGTACCGTTACCATGTTCGCGCTCCCTCCATTCTCCTCTACATATTGTGCCCTTACATTATTATTGTTATGTCAGCGCTTATATATTATGACCCCTTAGAATCTTATATATATAGAAAGGAGGTCTTGTCATTTGTATCATCCAAGAATTGTTCATTTGTGTAATGTAAAGGAGGTTTCCCCCTCGAAGAGGTTGATTTTTAATTCATTGATCTATCTCTTCTATCTTTTTGTGAGCTAGTTTCATAACATTTGGTATCAGAGCTTTGGATTTTAGGGTTTCGCTGCTCCAAACAGGTCATCATGGAATTTTCATTATAAATTTTTCTATACGAAGTTTCAGAAGCTAACCAACCAACCCATTTGAACGGAAACCGTTATGAACCTAGGGTCTGAATTTTAGGTCATGTCTTGCTATATTTTCAAAGATATGATCTGAGGAAGTTAGGGTTTATGCAAGATCCAGAATTCCACACAAACAGATCATCGTGGAATTTTCTCTATAAGTGTTTTTCTACAATGGTTCAGACTCTGGAATTTAAACCCATTTGAGCGGAAATAGTTTTGAAGCGGAGGCCCAAATTTTAGATTTTGTTTCACTATATTTTCGGAGATATTGTCCAAGAAATTTAAGGTTTTGGCATGCTCCTGAATTACATCCATACCAAGTGAGCCTGGGACAATCATCATAACTTTCTCTTTGGGCATTAGATTGAAATTTCATAAGAAGTTACAGAAAGAGGACGGACTGTACCTTGTGGTGTATGTTTTTCAGGTTCGAAGGTTGAAATAGTGACACGTGGAACTTCGTAAAAGTTCACTATACTGAAAAAATATATAATCAGGTCATCTTGGGAGATTGGGCATAACGCTATCTTGGAGAATCCAATTTCGATCATAATGGTGGCATTGGAAAGAGGACACAGAGGGATACCGCTAGGCACAATTTTAGACCTTGGAGATCCGAAATTTCAGAGATACAATAGATTCAAGATCAAGTGGCTAAAAGAAATAAAAAGAATGACTCGAATCAAGAAAATAGAAACACCTAGTAAGCAAAATTGGATGGATGATTTGAATAATGCAATCGAAGATAAGATAAATAGTTTATATGTGCCATGGAAGCATATTTGAAGAAAGGCATGGATGATTTGAAGAATGAAATCGAAGCTAAGATAGACAGTTTTATATCTGCAATGGAAGTAGATTTGAAGAAAGGTATGGAAGATTTGAAGAAAGACATGGAAGGTTTGAAGGAAGGTGGGACAAAGTTGCTACAAGAAAGGCCTCTTAATGATGAAAGGTAGTAGCGGAAAATCATGATGAGAAACAAATAAATGTTAATTACGATTCCATAGAATCTAACATTAGATTGAAGACCCACCATATTCCAAAGATTGATATAAGGAAGTTTGATGGCAAGGATCCCATAACATGGATACTACAAATGGAGAAATAATTTGATCTACATAATGTGGAACTATTAAAAAGGTACGTATTGCATCTTTATATTTAGAACCGAATAATTTTTTATGGTATAAAGTGTTTTGTTCTTGTAAACCACTTGTCACTTGGTCAATTTTCACAGAGGAAATAATATAACATTATGAGGATATAAATAGAAACATATTCTTTAGCCAAATTATATGATCTGAAATGATCATAAGTTAAAAATGATGCAGAATTGATTAGCCACTAATAAATTGAATTTTAACTGAAAGTGCAGAAATCGAGAGAACTGCTTGAGAAGAAAGACTTTACGACAACTGATAAAACATAAGTAAGATGCAAAAAAAGTAATGAAAACAACAAATGCACAACGATACCATACAACAAAATTGATTACAGAGTTCGTCCCTGATGGACTACATCTCCAGGTCTGCTTTCAAGATGGGAAACCACTTTATTAGGATTGAAACATAAGAGGTCAATTACATAGAAATTTCACCAAACTGAATGTGCATGCAGGCACTTCTGGTCACAGTCAAATGATAGCTCTCTGAGCCATCTTTCCAACACCTATCACGGTTCCCAATTTTGACTCGGAATGTTCCTGTTACAGTGAAAACAAAAATGACTATGACCTCCAAAACCTGCATACAAAACCCAAAACCACCAATGTCCACTTCAATGAGCAAAAAATCCTTTTAAAACCTTCCAGGTATACTCGAACTCCTTTTGCTAATTGTAGGAGTGAATAGGCTGAAATTAGGGGTTTGTTAATCTCGGTCTTACAGTGTCTTGACACTTAGAGATTAGGTTACCTGATATTTTAATTAAATCTGCACCAAAACTGTAACTAAAACCCACTTTTAGACTTTGGATTAAACCTTAACTGCTGGCAGTTTGCTGACTGGGTGAAGGAGATTAACCTCCAGCATGTGACTGTCGTAGTCTAATCGTAGGCTTCCGCCTTCGCAGTATTCCTCTGGCGGTTCCGGCTACCAATGCTCCAGTTGTTCACATGGACAATGATCTTCTCTTGCGGTTATAGTGCTACATTTAACCCAGCGGTTCCGATGACCACATCACTTTTACCCCACCTGCTCACCGTAATCCCTAGTCATTCACATGTTCAAAGTTACTCCTTTGTGGTTTCGATGCAGTTATGGTTACGTACTACCTGTAGCCGCTTTCCTGTTTTTATGTGTCCATTGCAGTCAGGCTTCCCACATGGTTAGGCTGCAATTTTAATGTTATGTAATGTTTTAATATGTTTATAACATATGCTGAGAGTTGAATACAAGTTTTTATGTGTTATGTTTGACACATAGGTTTAGAACTTAGATTTAGATCTAGCACTTAGGGTTAGGCTTTTTAATGTATGGATTTAGGTTTTAGGTCTTTAGACTTAGGTTAAGTGTTCATTATTTTAGACTTTTACACACTCTATTCTAAAAGCCCTTTTACAACACATTTGTCACAATGTGACATAAAACCACATGACGATACCTGAATCCTTTTCAATAACCAACCCTGGCGGAACTGACGATGAAGATGTCAACAACCGAATCCTACAAAGTGGATGACAACAACATGTCGACAACCCAAATCCTACAAGGAAAATGAAAACACATGTCGACGACCAAATCCTAGTGGAATTGATGACAACCACATGTCGACAGGTAGGTACAAAAACCATCACCATGAAAACCATTAACATCACCTGAACAACCTGAACCATAATCAACAATGTTGAAATTGAACGACACCAGACTGAATTGCTGATGATGACATTGCACTTGTGTAACTGATTGGACGAGTTCCTCCTAGATCAATTGATAAATCTCAAACAAAAGGGTTCAATGATAGAGCACATTGAGGACTTCCAAAAATTGAATATAAGAGTAAATGATATTCTAGAGAAGCAGAGGATTGATGTCTTCATAGGGACTTTAAAGAATAACATCTAACATGAGGTTCATCTTTGGGAACCTGATTCATTGGAGAAGGCATTTAGGTTGGAAAGAAAAATTGAAAGAAAAATTATGAAAACAAGAAATCCTATGACTCACAATTATAAAAATGGAAGTGTTGTTGCTCCTAGCCTTCCACAATCTATAAGGTTGTCACCGCAACAATTGGAATAAAAAGGAGAAAACGACCTTTGTTACAGTTCTGATAGTAAATACACTAAAGGTCATAAGCATGTTGAGAAGAAATTATTTTACATTGATTGTGAAGAGGAGGAAGAAAAGGATAAAGAAATGTCAAAAGAAGAGGATATACACCAGGAACCAACCCTAGAGAAAGAAGAAATGAATCTGACCATATCTTGTAATGCATTGGCAAGAATTACCACTCCTCAAACTCTCAAGATAGAAGGACATGTCAAGAAGGAAATGGATAACCTCACTTTCACACATAATTGAATGAAACAATAGGCAGATCAACATCGCAATGAAATAATTTTTGATAGAGGCGACTGGATAATTTTACGAATACAACCATACAAACAAATGTCCCTCAAGCAAGCTAAGAGGATAATTAATTATCACCAAAGTACTATGGTCCTTACAAGGTGCTTCAAAATATTGGTACTATGGCATACAAATTGGGGCTTCCTGCATCTTCCCGAGTGCCCTCAATTTTCCATGTTTCATGCTTAAAGAAGGTTATAGGTGACAAGCTCCCAGTTCAAACAATATTGCCAGAACTAGATGAGGAAGGAAAAATCATAGTGGAACCTGAAGAAGTTATGGAAAGAAGAACTCAAAAACTATGAAATCGATCAATTTATGAGTATCTCATTAAGTAGAAGAACTTGATTGCTAAATATTCTGCATGGGAGGACAATAATTTTATACAGAAGCATCCAGAACTACTCAAGCATTGAGGACAACACTTTTTGAAGGAGAGGGGCATGTAGTCCCCATTTTATTATTATTGTGCCCCATAGAAGCCCACTATTATTATTATTGTGCCCTTACATTATTATTGTGCCCCATAGAAGCCCACTATTATTATTATTGTGCCCTTACATTATTATTGTTATGTCGGCTCTAATTATATTATGACCCCTTAGACTTCTATATATATAGAAAGGAGGACTTGTCATTTTTGTTATTACTCTGATAATTCTTTTGAAGTAAAATGAAAGAAAAATCAAAGGTAACCACAAACCACTTTTGGAGATTAGGACCTAGCCTTCCTAATGCTCAAAGAGGGCTCTCTCTTTAAAATTTAACTTTGTTTTAGTTAATATGCTTTTAGGCCAGTTATGATTTTTCAAGGGGTTTTTGATTTGTATTTGAGATTGGGTGGTGGGATCACTTAGCCAGATGGACAGAATGATGTCTTTTAGACCATTTGGATATGGAGTCAAACAATAAGGAAGCAAACTGGACTAACTCACTAAAGGGAATGTTCTAAGGGCAAGATAGTAGAGTGTTTTTTCAGATCTTTGAGATAGGGGTGAAAGGGTTTCAGTCGGGGTGAGAGAGTAGTTAAGGGTTCTTAGACCCGGATAATGAATGAGGAATGAAGGGGTAATCAAGATCAAAGGACAATTAAGAATCCTTTAACTTGGATATTTAAGAAATCAATCTAAACCAAAGAGAAATTAAGAATTCTTTAATTTATATATCAGAAGAAAACATTTAAAAGCATAACTGTTAAGGCAGAGTGTATTTAAACAAGTTCTGAAGTATTATTCCAGTTATAACATTTAGATTGAGAAACACATTATAGATTATGAATAAATTGAGAAAAATAACAATAAAACATGAAAATTCTTGTCTAAAATTCTCCCAACACATGGATCTTTGGAAATGTCTGATCTTTATGTATCAATCTAGCTTGATGGCTTAGCAAATGATACAATAACCCTCTGGGTCTTCTGATAAAAAAAGTCTATAGAAATGTCTAATAGAATCCACACTTAATACTTCAAATTATGAAGTATTTATACAAAAGGATTTACAAAAATATCTCAAACGGTATTGAGAATTAATTTAGGAGAAAGAAATATCTTCATGCAAGAATGTAGAGACAACTATTGAACTACTTTATGCTATCCCTTTTATTTTGGTTCTGTTGGCTTTGAGATTTTTCCCTTTAATATACTTTGTTGTTTGATCTTTCATTTTGGATGCTTCGTTTACTTTAGCCTTTCATCTGATACACTTTGACTCTACTGATTTGTCAACATCCTTTTACCATGATGTTTTACTTTTACTATACATTAACCTTTTTACTATATATTTGTATATTTCTCCCATGTTTCAGCATTAGGTAATTGGATTTTTAGCATCTTTCTATATGTTTCACTTGCTTCTGTGTATTTGGAAAAAGTAGGCTTATTGATAAACAAGTGTCGTACCTCATGCTTGAGGTAAAACAAGTTTTCAACTGTTTGGTGGAGTACTTTACCTGTTGGCAATGTCTTCATTGATGATTATTTAATTGATCTTTTGCTACCTCTCTAATTTTCTTGTTGTAATCCTCTTGTGTCATAAGCTTATCATTTATCACTAAGGGATTGGGTAATCCCTTTTCTCTCAAAATCTGGAACTTAGCCATAAATCTGTCAACGACTAGCTGCATATTCTGACACTTATCCTCCAAGTTTTGCATCAAGTTCCTCTTGGAGATGACCTTTTTGACCTCCAAAACTGTCTCTGTTCTGTCCTCTATTTCCAATTCCTACAGCTCATACTTATTCTTGGTGTTAAGGAATTGGATAATTTTGGCAGCCTCTTCTCACATTTGTCGTAATTCTGCTTTTACATTTTGGATGGCCTCTGTAGCCAGTTTTATCAAATATATTTGCTCAAAAATCACCTAAATAGATGGCCAAATATCATTGATAGATTCAATGGTGTTGGACCATAGTTGTTCCTTAGCCTGCCCAAGGGTTTCTTTAAGTTTTAAGTCCTTTTCCAAGGCTCTCAATCTTTCACTCATCCTGGTAGTCTTTTGCACTTCTTCTTTGTGCACGATTTTGGCAAGCTTGTAATCAGTTTCCAAGCTTGTCACTTTCTATTTAAGCTTATTCATCTATGTGGTTTGTATGGACTTTTCTTCCATAGATTTAACCAATTTTCCTGCTTCTTCACATGATGTACCTGTTGCTGATGTAGATGCTATAGAAACTAGTAGTGCTATGGCCCTTGGAGCTGTGGGAGCCAATGAGGCTGCCAATGTGGAAGGAACAACCGTGGTAACTGTTGAGATGACATTTACCGAGGTATTGCCAAGATCAATTTGTTTTAATTGGATTAAGTTTTCCAATTCCTTTTCTGTCTTCCTCAATTGATCATTGAGTTTAAGGACTAAGTCCATCAACTCGTCATTCTTAGCTTGGCTTTCGAAGACTTCCTATGTTTAGGGGTGCTGCAGTTGAGGTATCTTTAACTATTTCTTGAGGGCTGCAATGTCATCATTTTTCTTTATGATTAATTGTTCAATAGCCTTGATGTCTTTGGGATCATGTCCCAATTCAATTACCAAGTCTTCCCAAGACTTGATTTTGGTGTCTTTGGCCCGTGAGGAGGCCTTTTCCAATTGATACTGGGCCGAAACGTTATTCAATGAATTCTGCAACTGATGTGCATCCATGGCCTTTCCTGTAAGGGTGGAGTAAATAATTTCTCCAACCTTCTTGTGGAATTCAATCTAGTCAATGGGATGAATATCCCTTTCCAATAATTCAAAGTCTATATTCTTGAAATCTGTTGATGTTCTCGGTTGTTGTACAATTGGCTTTATGAAGGACATTTGCATCTTTCCTTCCTTGATGTCAAAAGCTAACAACAACCTAATTTAATTAGGGGGTGTAAGATTGAAATACTATGCATAGGATTCCATCTTTAGTTTCTCATTTCTCATTTTAATCTCCTTGAACATGTCCTCAATGTCCCTATCTCTATCAGCAGGCTTATTGAATAAGGAGACTTCTACACTGAGCTGCCTTTCTAAAATTTGAGTTTTTGATGTAGATGGCTCCTGTGTTTCTCCAGATGGAGTTGTGCCTTTGCTCATGTCTAACTCAGCATCAGTTATTTCTACTGAGCCTTTTTTGTCTTCCTGTTTTGAAATAGGATTGAGCCTAGGCCTTTTGGTTCTGCTAGCTTCATACTATAAAATGGAAGTGTCCATACCTTAATTGGAGCCTTCCTCTTTGTTCCTTTTTGGATTCATTTCCTCATTCTGAGGAGTCTGCAAAATAGGAGGGGTACTCATGGTTCCTTCTTGCTCTAGTACCTGCAGGAATGAGCTTTCATCAAGATGTTTCTCTAAATCAAACAAGGTATTTTCAACATCTACCTTTGTACTATCCCTGTCAATGAGAGTGTTTTCCAACCACTCAGATTGGTTGGCATATCTCTCTATTTCTAGTATAGGGTGATGAATGTAAGGTCCCAATTTGAACTTTTGTCTTAGTTTGGTTACAAACCCTTGAGGGTCATATCTCCACATGAAACTTTTCTTAAACTTCATTTGTTGTAGAATTTGATCTGCTTCCTCTCCCACCTCTCTAGTATTGCAAACGAAAGGGCGTAACTAGTTCTTGATCTTGAAATGAGTCCTTTTCTTTGCTGAGACAAAGTTGATATCATCAGAGTTAATTATCTGCCTCTAATATCTAGAGCAAATAACCTCATGGGGAGGTATTTGGGCAGTTTGTATGGGGCGATCTGGCAACCATAGATTCTTATTTCGGTGTGATTTTGGTAAAGGTACCAATCTCCCACCATACTTTATTTGGAAAACTCGAGCATTCTTTTGATTTCTTGGCTTATTCTGGGTGGAGGGCTTCTTGTCAGCATGGCCATGATTGGATGGACAAAAGAGTCAATAAATTTTGTGTAGGTGTATGATGATGAATACCTGTGGAATAGTGGTGTCCAAAATATAACATACCTGGGCTAGCCTTTAGTATCTTGCTTCTGGATGGTGAAGGGAAATACGTCTAGCTAATAATACTAAATCATGTGGTAAATTACAAATGAGTACTTGAATACTCTCTCATTGTGCATTTTGGTAAACTGTTCATGCATCCTTTCAACTATGAACTGGGCATAATTGTACAAAGTAGAAGGAGGCTTTCCTGGGGTGAAAATGGACATGAAGGCCAAGATGAGCTCATCAATGTATTCATCTGTGGTATAGCCATCTGTGGTATAGCCCAAAATACATCATATCATGGTTACAATTTTCTTGCCCCTTTTAGAGAAAATGGCAGAAACATATGGAGGGGCATCTGTAGGAATGTGTTGCTCCTCTATAATGAAAGCTTGGAATATTTGGGCTAGTCTAGATGTACTCAATTTGGTGTAGTGGTCTAACAAATCCCCAATGGAGAGTGGGGTCAGGTTTGGACCTCGTTGGACTTGTGATATTTCATTGATTGACTTAGCTGTAATAGTAAACAAGACTTTTTGGTTTGGGGACATTATAGCTCTCTCACTGGGAATGTAACAAGCATGGCACAGATGAACAATCTCAGGAAAGACATGTAATTGTGGAAACTGGTATTTGGGCAAACTAGAATCCCAAAGGCCAATGTCATCAATATGGTTTAGATATTTTTCCATACTCCCACATTGAATTTTGAGCAGGAGTATATAGGCACTGGTGTTTTTTATTTGAAAATCCCTGTCCGCCAGGGGAAGGTGGTCAAGATCCAAATGGGGGGTTGTCACTGGTTTGACATCCATGGCGACAGGGGTAGCCATGATTTAGTTCTTGTGGATTTGAATTTGAATTGTACAGGTTTATATCAGAGGTTTGAAGGTAATATGGAAGCTATCAGAAGGGTTTGGGTATTTTAGTCAGGCATACACTTTAATTTTAAAGTAATTTCAATTAAATTTACTTAATTAAAACACTTTAAAGACTGAACATTTTCAAATTGAAAGAGAATCTGGTAATTTCTCTTCAAATACCTGGAGTTTGGGTGAATTAACTTCAAATTGGTGTTCTCAGCAACTGCAGAAGTTTGAATGGGCTCTGGTACAGACTGAGAGCTTGATTGGGGTCTCTGCAATTTCTTAAGGAGTGAAATTGAGGTCAATTGGTGATTTCAACATTTGAAGGTGTCACAATGGTTTGTAGAGTTTTTACAAAGAAATTTATCGAAAAAGGCTGAATAGAGCTTCTCAACCTTTTTTTTGAACAACGATTGTTTTTTGGCCGGTGAATTATGAATGAATAGTGGGCGATTTTTTTGGTTGGGCGGGGAGGTGGTTTCCCTTGCCATCACACTGCTTTATCAAGGAAGTGGTATTTTGGTGAGATCAACCTATTTACCTTAACACTTGACACATAGCAGACGGGGGTCTGGGCAATATCACTTTATGAGGTGGGAAAAGTTTGGATATCGGGTGAACCCGATATGGCTGTGAGCCATTGGATTTGGGCATTGACGATCGGACGACAGTCGGGTGACATATTAGCACGGATGAAATAGGAAAAGGTTTTGGGGGGGCTCGGGGATTTAATTAATGGTGGTTTGTGATTATTTTGGAGTTAAACATGGGATTAAATAATCAAATGGGGTTAATGGAGGGATTGTCTTAACTTTACAGAGAATTGGTGAGTTAAGAGGGTTTTGTTGGGGGGATAGGGTAAAAATATAGTTTATAGTTAAACTAAGGGTAGGGGTAATATACACGGGGATTTATTTATATACGAGGAAAAAGGGTATATCGAGAGCTATATTATTAAGTTAGAAATTAATATGAACTGAAATGAGCAGAATGAAAATAATACAAAGTATAATGTAATATTTGCGTTTTTCCTTTACATACACGTATACTTAGGATAAAATATTTTTATGGGTATTTTTGAGTGAAATGGAATTTAACATGGGGGTTTTTACTTTTCATAGGCAAATGGAATTTAACCTTAGGAAAAGGGGCTTTATTAGGGTAATGAAGGGAAATGACTTTTATGAAAGGAATTATAACACTTGATGTCCATAAGTAATTATGCCGAGAGTCCGGTCCCACTAAAAGTCAGAGAAATGCTCTAAGCCTTTATGACTTGAAGGATTTTTAGTACTAGAACATACTTGTGGATGGGGAAATGAGTAAGTATAGGGATGAAATGAATGAGGGGAAGTCAATTAAATCACCTTGTAGACCTCTATTTTTTCTTACTTAATTTCTCATGCACATTGAAACATATGATTAAGTATGATAAATGTGCTTTTGTCCAATCAACTTTATACTTCAACAACCTTTCTTCTACTTACCCATCACTTACCCTAACAATTTTTTTTTCTTTTTTTTCTTCACTTATTTGGGTGCATTTAGGCTAGTAGAGCCTTATCATTCTTTTTTCTTTTGAAAAGTAAACTATCTAATTCTAACCTTATATCTTCCAAGGGCTTAGATTAAGCTGATGAGCCCCTTTTATTTTCTCTACCTATCTAATGATCTTCCAAGATTAAGCTATTTGGTCAGATTTTATTCTCTAACTATAAACATAAAATTCAAAGCATGAAATAGTCAAGATTAAGTAGTTTCACTACCATGGGTTGTGGCATGTATGACAAGCTGCAAACAACCATTATTTAAGACAGTAAAGTAGTAAAATAGTAGTGGGATTTAGACTTGCGCACTTTCATGATCTATTTTTGTTTTGGGGTTCATATATTTTCATTTTTTGTTCTTTTCTTATTCTTTTTTTCCTTTGATATTTCTTTTAGGACACACCCTCTTTACATTTTAAAATTTTTAATATGGAAAACATTTGCAGAAAGCAAAGGCATCTACAATATTACAAGGCTTAACCCTAGCCAATTCAAAATTATGAATCCTATCGCTGTAGGACTCTAACAGTGGTTCCACATGGGGATGGAATTTCTTAGTGAAATGCCAAGAACTCTAAAGATCAATCGCTTTGAATTGTGGTTGAATTTACCTTGCAAAATGTCCTTCTGTGAATCTGCATTATTGATACTTATGAGAGTGAATCCTTCAAAGCTCAGGGCCTTCTCTCCGGGCTTCAACTTCAAAGGATTACCTTCCAATCGAAACTACACTCTGCAATGCTATGTATAATGATGCAAAGTAAAGTGAGCTATTGTAAGTCAGTGGAAAAGTAATGCTTCAACATCCTACCATTAACAGATCCTCCTGGTAGATCTGATACATCTATGTTTCTCAAGGAAAAGGCATTGTTGCCTCTGTAGCCATAAATAACATAAGGCCCCTGCCACAGAAAATAAAATTTTCCATGCTTGCCTTTGTCTTCTCTACTTGAATCACACTTAAGGACTTTGTCTCCTATGTGAAAATCATCTTATTTAGTCTTTTTTTATCAAAGAATTTCTTGATTTTTTCTTGGATTACCTGTGATTTTACATATACTTCTTCTCTATTCTGTTGCGAGTGTATGGTCTGATTTATTCTTCTCTGAATATCATTTGGTTCCACCTATAATTCCCAGAGGACCTTCATGACTGGCACTCCCAAGGATGATGGGAAACTGCATCCATCCCACAAACAAGATGATAGGGTGACGTTCCAATAGACTTCTTAGTAGTCAGTCTATTTGCCATATGGCATTGGCTAACTTCTTGTTCTATGTATTTTTGTTATCCTCCAATAACTTTTTGATAATATTGACCAGACTTTTGTTGGATGACTCTACTATTCCATTACCTTGAGGGTAATAGGCTGTGGAATGGCCAAGGGTGATGTGGTATTTTCTATAGAAATCTATCATTCTTTTGGATTTAAAGGCTGCTACATTATCAGTAATGAGCTTCTGGGGACATCCAAATCTTGAAAGGATTTTAATCTCTAGGAAGGTGATTATGATAGTATTTTTGGTTTGCCTATAAGGTATGGCCTCTATCCATTTGGTAAAATAGTCTGTGGCTGTCAAAATCCACTTGTGCTAAGATGAGGATGCGGGGTGTATTTCTCCAATGAAGTCTAACCCCCATTTTTGAAATGGCATCTCAGTGGAAATTGGTTTAAGAGGCAAGGTTAAAAGTTTTCTCTTTCCCTAAAACATATGGAATTTACGACAGGAGGTCACATGTTTTTTAACATTTGCAAACAAAGTAGGCCAATAAAAACTAGCCCTCAGAATTTTGAATCAGTAAAAGGTTCACTGATCTGTATAGTCGCCATCTCCTCCTGACCATCAAGGGCACCGATGAAGTTGATGTCAAGGGCCTGACAATTCAATTCAGCCATGAGTTTGGCTAAACCTTGGCATTTGATGATCTTGGTGGGTTTTATCTCTATGTCATATTCCAATATTGTGGCAATACATTTGCCTCTTTTTCCTTCAGGTCCATTTTGAGTCAAAATGTCCTTAACTATAGAGTTTGGAACATAAGAAATAATGTGAGAGTACAGAATGTATACTATGAAATATTTGATAGCCTAACCAAAGCTAAAGCCTATTTTTCCATGATATTGTATTTGAGTGTGACATCTCTTAAGGATTTACTAAAGAATGCTATTGGCTATTCATATCCTTGATTGTTCTTTTGCAGCAAAACTGCTGCAATGGTGTGTTATGAAGCAAAATAAAAAATGATAAATATTTGTTAAGGTTAGGACTAATCGGGACTGGAGTCTTGGTTAATGCTTCCTTAATAGATTCAAAGGATTGTTTGGCCTCCAATGTCCATTTAATTGATGAGTCCTTTCTTAGCATGTTATTTAATTCCCTAATTAATTCTGCTAGATTTGAGATGAATCTCCTAAGAAAATTAATCTTTCCTAGAAATGATTGCAGCTCTTTAATGTTTCGGGGATGGGAAATGGTCAAAATGGATTCTATTCTAGCAGGGTATATCCTATTCCCATCTTTAGATATGACGTGTCCTAACAAATTTCCCTCTTCAAGACTGGAAAGTGTCTTTTTAGGATTTAAAGAAATCCCAAATTTCTTGCATTTGATAAATACTCTTCTAAGGTGGTCTAAGTGTTCATTGTCTGATTTAGAGAAGATCGTGATGTCAGCCTGGTATACTACTAAGAAATCATGGATTTCCTTGGCAAAAGCTATATCCATAGCTCTTTGAAATGTGGCACCTGCATTCATTAATCCAAAGGGCATCTTCAAATAGATGAAGGTACCCCAAGGAGTAGTAAACGCAGTTTTGGCTTGGTCCTCAGGTTGGACTAATATCTGGTTATACCCAGAGAATCCATCTAACAGTGAAATCCTAGACAAGCCCACTACCCTTTGCAATATATGGTCCATTTTTGGTAAGGGGGGTTGTATTTTAAAGAGACCTTGTTTAAGTTTCTAAAATCTACACAAAAGTCTAATTTCACTTGTCTTTTTCCTAGTTGTAACTAAGTTTGAAATCCAGTCTGAGTATCTAATGGGCGTTATTATTTGGGCATCAAATATTCTTTTAACCTCTTTCTCTATGGATGGCATAAAGATTGGGTTTATCCTCCTAAATTTCTATTTGAAAGGTTTATGATCTTCTTTTAGAGGTATTTTATGTTGGATTATACTGGTGTCATAAGATTTTAAGTCTTCTTAACTCCAGGAAATACATCCTAGAAATCCTTAAACAAATGTATCTATCTGACGTTTTCCTCTGGGGTTAAGGCTTTAGATACCTTAATGAGTTTTGGATTATCTCCAGTTCCTATATTAACCTCTTTTATGTCAACTCTCAGAGGTTCCATCTTGGGTTTCCTAGCTACATCATTAGAGTCAAACAAATCTTCTGAAGGTATTAATCCTTTAGGCAAAAAATTATTTTCAAATGAACAATCTCATGATCATCATCCATTATTTCATCTATCTCTACATTTTCTAAACTATCTATTTCTACTCTAGCAAATTTAGTTGGTTTATTTATATAAAAAACATTTTGATCTAAACTGCTTTCTACATTACTGCCTATTGTACAGTCAGTATCTATCTTACAATTCTGAAATTCACCTTCATTGTTCATGAAATCGTAGATCTGAGAGTCCTGGGAGAAAATTTGCCAATACTTAAGGTTGTCTGGTATAACAGGCCTATGTCTGACTTCTACAGTGTACTTGTGGTTTGATTGAAATGGCAATTTACAAGTACTAGCAAAGGTAACCAGATTGTGGGCTTGCATGTTTTGTTTTCTAGGAATGGCAACAAAGTTTGATTCCAGGAGGTCTTTGATCAAGCCTAAAACAATATCCCTATATCAACCAAGCCTAGGGTTGTTGATAGAGTATTCACCACTAATTTGTTTGATAATCAACCCTGAGTCTCCCATGATGGAAAATCTTTGGGCTCCCAATTCCCTAACCAATTGTACCCATAGAATCATGGCTTCATATTCGGCCATGTTATTGGTACATTTGAAGTTCAATATGATAGCATGTCCCTCAGCATGATTATTCTCCATATTATGGATCCACACTCCTGCACCAACCCCTAACCTATTTACAGATCCATCAAAGTCTAAATGCCAAAGTGACTCATGGAATATGTTCTCATTGTCAGTTGTTCTGTACTTAAGGTCTTTGGCTATGATTTCCTTTTTATCATTTTCTGCATTGTATAAGATGAAAGAGTCCATATCTGAATGCATGGAGTATATGGGAAATTTTTGTGGCTTTTCCTCACTACTGACCATGTACTTCATCAAGGTCTCCCTATATAATTTTCTTGGTTGGCCAAAAATAGATATGGTGGCATAAGACATATCTAACTATAAAGATCCCTGCAGTTTTTCTCCGCATGAGCGAGATAGTATCCTTCCATATTTTGGTGGGATTTTTGCAATGACAATGTCCATTAAAATGCTCTTTGCAGGGCATTGGACAAGAGTCACACATAAGTCTTTGATTATACCAAGGCATTTAACTTGGTTGGAGTCAAAAGAAAATAATCCTTATAAGGCCTGGTAATGTCTAGGTCTAGTATTTCCATTATTGCCTTTGGCATTAGATTGTGGGATACTCCTGAGTCCAACATAGCATTATGTAAAATTTTATCATGAATGTTTAGGCTGATGTAAAAAAGAGGAAATCCCCCTTGCTGATGAATACCATTGGCCTCAGGGCCAAACAAAAATTCAGGCTGGTCATCATTCAAATTAACAAAATCCTCTCCTTCTTCTATGTTCAAAGTCTCAGTTATCTGTGACCTATAAGATTGATTCTTTACCAGTTTAGTCAAAGGAACTGATATCTTTAATTTAGCTATTTCATTTTTAATATTGAAAGCGGCTCTGATACTAGGTTTATTTGTTTGATTCAGATCTTCCTTAATGTTTTCTATTTGAGTATCTTTATTCTGCTTCTCAGTGGTAGGTATTTGAGTTTGTGTTTCTAATGTCATGCCTTGATATCTTTTATTTTGATTGTTTTCAATGATTCTTTATAAGAAGAGCTTCGGCGTAAATCACATAGGATAGATCATTGTCGACGCGTTTCGAACCAGCTAGTGTGGTTCATCGTCAGGACAAGTTGAAGACACAAATCTCGCCTAGCATGTTAAATAGACTGAGCAGAGACTCTAACGGTTACCCAACTCTAACGGCTATCTAACAGCTAATTTGGACTCCAAGGTCCAGGTCAAGACTAAGTTATTAAATGTAACATTATTTTTATTTTTATTTCTTAACACCCTAGCTACTCGTGCTCTCAGGATTTCAGACAATGAAAGCCTGGATAGAGAGAGATCCCACCTCCTTGATGTCTTTGTGGAAAACGGATATTGTAGGCACCTAGGTCGAAAAGCCTTCCTCACAGCCTCCAGGAATGCGTTTAAGAAGAAAGAGCCTAAGGAACGCCAGCCTGGTGTCCATCTTCCCTACATCCAGGGAACCACAGACAAGATTGCGCGGGTCCTCAAAAGGTTTGATATTCCCTCAACCTTCAGACCCCTCAAAACCATTCGTAATTCCCTTCGGTCAGTAAAGGATCCTGTTAACCCTATGGACATGAAGGGGGTTTATTTGATTCCGTGCTCATGTGGGACGCCCTATATAGGAGAAACAGGGCGATCCATCCAGCAAAGAATCTGTGAACATGCTGCTGACCTGAGACATGGGAGAACAAAGTTGTCAGCCTTAGCGGAACATGTGGACAAGACAAAGCATCATGTCTGTTTAGAAGAAGCCAAGGTGATTGCCAAAGTGGCTCAGTTCCGTCATCGAAAGTTAAGGGAAGCTATAGAAATTGAAAAAAGGCCTATCAATCTCAACAGAGATGATGGCTGGAAGGTAAGTAGGTGTTGGATCCCCGCCCTAGCGTCTTAGTGGCTCTTTTCCCCTCTCCCCGCCCTTTGTTCTTCTGTTTCGTTCACCCTGATCCGGTCTGATTCTTCCTATTCCGCCTTGAGCTGGTGTTTCCTTGAGATTCTCTCTGATCCTTCGCCTCCTATGTTTCTTTGGAGCTCTTCCTGGTCGCTTCTCTTCCGTAGGGTTCTTATATTCTCCTCTTTTATATATTGAGATAGGTGTCTATTAGATTCCCCTTTATATATTAATGAGTATTATTCTACTTACGTTTAGATTCAGGCTTATATATAGATATTGTCTCAGTTAGTATTCTTACCTTGTTAATTATTTATGCCTCCTCAAGGTCATTATTATAGCATAACTAATCATTATGAAGTCTAAATTCTAAGTTATTTTTATTGACATTTGTATTTATATTCCTATCTTGATTCATTTTGTTAGTTTCATAATCCATTAGTATTTAGTATTAATTACTATTTATTATAGGTTCTAATTTCTTTTAATTTATTTGCAATGATAT
Organism: Pinus taeda; assembly: GCA_000404065.3. NCBI lineage: Eukaryota > Viridiplantae > Streptophyta > Pinopsida > Pinales > Pinaceae > Pinus > Pinus taeda. Next base: position 261,421 of record APFE031290934.1, read on the forward strand.
TCTTACTCTTATCTATATTACTTTTTACTTCTACCATAAGTATGATATATCTAGATATCTGTTAACAACTTGACTTTAGTTATCTATTTAAATTAGTATATATATAATATATAATATATAATATATATATTATATATATTATATATATAAGTATATATATATATATTATTAATATATATATAATATATATTAGATAAATTATTAATATTATATTATACATTATTAGTTATATACTATATATATATAATATATATAATATATATATATAATATATAATATTATTATTATTGGATTTTAGATTTTCCCGACATTCATAATAGTACTATTAATTAACATATTAAACAATTTTACATTGAGAAAATTATAAACAAATTAACTTTACCTGGTAAATCAACCATAAGGGTGAGTAATTCTCTTCGTATACCGTAAAAATTTAGATATATTTTAATAAATAAATTAGTAAAGGAATAATTGGTAGCTCTTCGCTTACCTTATTTTGATTGATATCTTTATAATATTATTATAAAAATAGACTATTAAGTAATTCTTTTTTATGTATAGGATAACCTTTACAATTTAATATATTTATGATGCTATTTCACCTATCTTTTAAATAAAATTATATATTATTAAATCTTAGTACTATAAAAATAAAAATAATTATAGAAATAAAAATAAAAATAAAAAGAATGTTACATTTAATAACTTAGTCTTGACCTGGACCTTGGAGTCCAAATTAGCTGTTAGATAGCCGTTAGAGTTGGGTAACCGTTAGAGTCTCTGCTCAGTCTATTTAACATGCTAGGCGAGATTTGTGTCTTCAACTCGTCCTGACGATGAACCACACTAGCTGGTTCGAAACGCGTCGACAATGATCTGTCCTATGTGATTTACGCCGAAGCTCTTCTTATAAATATAATGGATCACAGAAGCCTCAATTCTTCAATGATTCTCTCTGTTTGGGTTTCAGTGGGGGTTATATCTACAATCCTAGGGGTTGAAGTTTCAGTTGTTCCCCTAGGGATAATTTGCAATACTTTGTTAATTGAAGCTTCTTTTATTATCTTAGTCTCCATTTGGATGGATCTTTTAATGGGAGTCTCATTATTCTTCTTACTTCTCAAGCTATATTGTTTATGTACCTCATATATAGCTGACTCATATCCCTGTTTAAAATCAAAAGATTCACCAGATTCTAACTGCAACTGCTGAAGCATATATAACTCCTGTTCTTCTTGAGTAATAAAAACAATGTCTTCCTTTGTGGTTTCCAATAAGTTATTTTGGGTATCATCCTTTTCTTGGTTCTGTGAATCCTCAACATAGTTTTCTACGGAAGGGGGGCCTAATCTGTTGGTCTGGTGTAGCATTTTTTGCAGTATTAGGTTCTTCCTAAAATTTGGGTTTCTTATTGGGGGTTGTTGTTGTTGATTCTCCCATTGTTTTTTTCTCTCCATGTTCTCTAACCTATCCATGATTCTTTCTAAACTTTTATCTAAAACATTTACTTTTCCATCTGAAGCTGAAGCTTCTTCTTTAAATACAACTTTCTTTTCATTCCTCATTCGTGCTTTCTTTGCTAACAGGTTGGCCTCTACACTGACAGCATTACTCTGCATTTGTTCAAGTGTTTTAGGGTTTATCTCCCTTAGCTGGTATGACATGTCAGCATCAAAACCATCAGGGAATTTAATTGATGCTAGGTCAGGTGGAGGATTAATGTTGGTTGGAATTGCATTGTAGATATTATTAAACCTAGTGCAATAATCCTGAACTCACTTGTTAGGAGCTCTTTTAATATTGTCATATTAAGAAAGTATTTGCAATGGGATTTTCTTTCTCTCCCATCTATCAATGAATAACCTTTAAAAATTTGCTAAGTTTGTAATATGGTTGCCAGGAAAGGCTTTGAACCATTTCTTGACATCACCAGTTAATGTTTGGGAAAACAATCACATTTGGACATCTGCGTCATTTATTTCATGCAATCCAAAAAATTCATACATCTTGTTTACATGCTACTTGGAAGTGTAATGACCAGTAGCATCAAACAGGAAGATCTTACTCTGATAATATCCAGGCATGGGATGGATTTGGGCACATAAAACAGGAGGAGCATACCGATTTTCCATTGCTGTAATTCTGGTTTGATTGGGGGGTAAGGTCGTGGTGGTTGAAGAAAGACTTGAAACTGAGGGAGGTGAACTAGATGACGAGGAAGATTATTGATTAACAAGTGGTTTAGGTGATTGGATTGTGGTAGATACAATTGATGAAGTTGTGGTAAAGGAAGGTGGATTTACAATGAGTGAAGTTTGTGGAGAAACTCCAAAGGCAGCAGTAGTAACAGAAGCTAGTTCAGTAGATTGTTGAATGTAAGAATCATCTATATTGCTTATCAATTTAGAGGCCCAAGCTTCTAATTTGTCAAAAGTCTCAACAACTAATTTATATAAATTTGAATTAATAACCCTTTTTGATTCAATGAGTTGAACAAACCCAGGATCTAAGACTCTTTTGTGGATTGCATTCTCAGATTTACTTCTAAATAATGAGAGATCAAATGAAAAATCGAAAGGGATGTCCTCTAAAGTTGACAACTCCTCAGGGAGTGAATTGGATCTAACTAACCTGCTACTACTGGCTTGAGTTTTGTTGTTTTAGGCTGTCTTAAAATCCTCTCTGGGTCATTCACTATAGTTGCAGGGCTCAAATCTGGGTTTTCCCTAGTATATTGAATCTTCCTAGGAGCTAGAATTTTAAGTTTTTAAAACTATTTTTATGATATTTTCTGAAAACTTACTTCAGGTAATGACCTTAAGGGGCTCAAGATTTAATTTAAGGTTTCCTTAAAGTTTTATGAGACTAAGGATCAAAGTTCTAATATGGTCGCCAGAAATGTTATCACTCTAATAATTCTTTTGAAGTAAAAAGAAAGAAAAACCAAAGGTAACCACAAACCACTTTTGGAGATCAGGACCTAGCCTTCTTGATGCTCAGAGAGGGCTCTCTCTTAACCTGAATATTTAAGAAATCAATTTAAACCAAAGAGCAATTAAGAATTCTTTAATTTAGATATCAGAAGAAAAAAATTAAATGCATAACTTTTAAGAAAGAGTGTAATTAAACAAGTTCTGAAGTATTATTCCAGTTATAACATTTAGATTGAGAAACACATTAAATATTATAAATAACTTGAGAAAAATAACAATAACACATGAAAATACTTGTCTGAAATTCGCCCAACACATGAATCCTTGGAAATGTCTAAACTTTATTTATCAATCCATCTTGCTGGCTCAACAAATGATACAATAACCCTCTGGGTCTTCTGATAAAAAAAGTCTCTAGAAATGTCTAATAGAATCCACACTTAATAATTCGAATTATGAAGTATATATACAAAAGGATTTACAAAAGTATCTCAAACTATATTGAGAATTAATTTAGGAGAAGGAAATATCTTCATGCAAGAAGATAGAGACAACTATTGAACTGCTTCATGATGTTTCTTTTATTTTGGTTCTTCTGGCTTTGAGCTTTTGCCCTTTAAGCTACTTTTTTGTTTGATCTTTCATGCTGGATGTTTCATTTACTTTAGCCATTCATCTGTTACACTTTCATCTGATACAATTTGACTCTGCTGATCTATCAACATCCTTTTACCATGCTGTTTTACTTTTATTGTACATTAACCTTTTTGCTGTATATTTCTATAGTAAATCAGTTAATTTCTCCCATGTTTTAGCATCAGGTAATTGGATTGTTAGCATCTTTCTATATGTTTCATCTGCCTCTGTGTATTTGGAAAAAGTATGCTTATTGATAAACAAGTGTCATACCTCATGCTGGAGGTAAAACAAGTTTTCAAATGTTTGGTAGAGTACTTTGCATGTTGGCAATGCCTTCATTGATGATGTATTTACCTGATATTTTGCTACCTATTTGATTTTCTTATTGTAATCCTCCCATGTCATCAGCTTATCATTTATTACTAAGGGATTGGGTAATCCACTTTCTCTCAAAATTTGGAACTTAGCCATAAATCTGTAATGACTAGCTGCATATTCTGACACTTATCCTCCAAGTTTTGCATCAAGTTCCTCTTGGAGATGACCTTTTTGACCTCCAAAATTGTCTCTGTTCTGTCCTCTATTTCCAATTCCTACAACTCATACTTATTCTTGGTGTTAAGGAATTGGATAATTTTGGCAGCCTCTTCTCGCATTTGTCCTAATTCTAATTTTACTTTCTAGATGGCCTCTGTAGCCAATTTTATCAAATCTATTTGCTTGAAAATCACTTGAATAGATGGCCAAATATCATTAACAGAGTCAATGATATTGGACCATAGCTGTTCCTTAGCTTGCCCAAGGGGTTCTTTCAATGTTAAGTCTTTTTCCAGGGCTCTCAATATTTCACTCATCTTGGTAGCCTTTTGCACTTCTTCTTTATGCATGATTTTAGCAAGCTTGTAATCAGTTTCCAAGATTTTCACTTTCTTTTTGAGCTTATTCATATTTTTGGTTTGTATGGAGATTCCTTCCATAGCTTTAACCAATTTTGTTGCTTCACCTAATGTACCTGTTGCTAATGTGGATGTTGTAGAAACCGGTAGTGTTGTGGCCCTTGGAGTTGTGGGAGCCAATGAGGCTACCAATGTGGAAAGAACAACTATGGTAACTATTGGGATGACATTTACCAAGGTAGTGCCAAGATCAGTTTGTTTTAATTAGATTAAGCTGTCTAATTCCTTTTCTGTCTCCCTCAACTGATCATTAAGTTTAAGGACTAAGTCCATGAACTCTTCATGCTTAGTTTGGATTTCAAAGACTTCCTGTGTCTAGGGGTGCTACAATTGAGGTATCTTTAACTATTTCTTGAGGGCTGCAATGTCATTATTCTTCTTCTGATTAATTGTTCAATAGCCTTGATGTCTTTGGGGTCATGTCCCAATTCAATTAACAAGTATTCCAAAGACTTGATTCTGGTGTCATTGGCCTATGAGGAGGCCTTTTCCAACTGATACTAGGCTGAAATGTTATTCAGTGAATTTTGCAACTGATGTGTAGCCATGGCATTTACTGTAGGGGTGGAGTAAATCATTTCTCCAGCCTGCTTGTGAAATTCAATCTGGTCAATGGGATGAATATCCCTTGCCAATACTTCAAAGTCTATCTTCTTGAAATTTTCTGATGTTCTCGGTTGTTGTACAATTGGCTTTATGAAGGACATTTGCATCTTTCCTTCCTTGATGTCGAAAGCTGACATCAACCTACTTTTATTAGGGGGTGTAAGCTTGAAATATTGTGCATAGGATTCCGCCTTCAGTTTCTCATTTCTCATTTTAATCTCCTTGAACCTGTCTTTAATGTCCCTATCTCTATCAATAGGCTTATTGAATGAGGAGACTTATACACTGAGTTGCCTTTATAAAATTTGAATTTTTGATGTAGATGGCTCCTGTGTTTCTCCAGATGGAGCTGTGCCTTTTCTCATGTCTAACTTTGCATCAATTATTTCTACTGAGCCTTCTGTGTCTTCCTGTCCTGAAACAGGATTGAGCCTAGGCCTTTTTCTCTGGCTAGTTTCATATGTACATTAGAAGTGTCCATACCTGAACTGGAGCCTTCCTCTCTGTTCCTTTTGGGATTATTTTCCTCATTCCGAGGAGTTTGCAAAATAGGAGGGGTACTCATGGTTCCTTCTTACTCTGGTACCTGCAGGAATGAGCTTTCATCAAGCTGTTTCTATAAATCAAACAAGGTATTTTCAACATCTACCTTTGTACTATCCCTGTCAATGAGAGTGTTTTCCAACCATTCAGATTGGTTGCCATATCTCTCTATTTCTGGTATAGGGTGATGAATGTAATGTCCCAATTTGACCTTTTGTCTTAGCTTGGTTATAAACCCTCGAGGGTTATATCTCCACATGAAACTTTTCTTAAACTTCCTTTGTTTTAGAATTTGATTTGCTTCCTCTCCTGCCTCTCTACTATTGCAAATGAAAGGGCCTAACTAGTTCTTGATCTTGAACTAAGTCATTTTCTTGGCTGAGACAAAGTTGATATCATCAGAGTTCATTATCTACCTATAATATTCCAGAGCAAATAACCTCATGGGGAGGTATTTGGGAAGTTTGTACGGAGCAAGCTGGCAACCATATATTCTTATTTCGGTGTGATTTTTGTAAAGGTACCAATCTCCCACCTTACTTTGTTTGGACAACTAGAGAACTCTTGATTTCTTGGCTTATTTTGGGTGGAGGGATTCCTTTCAACATGGTCATGATTGGATGGAAAAAAGAGTCAATGAAGTTTGTGTAGGTGTATGATGATGAATACCTATGGAATAGTGGTGTCCAAAATATAACAGACCTGGGATGGCCTTTAGTATCCAGCTTCCTAATGGTGAAGGGAAATATGTTTGACTGATAATACAAAAACATGTGGTAAAGTACAGATGAGTACTTGAATACTCTCTCATTGCACATTTTGGTAAATTGTTCATGCATCCTTTCAGCTATGAACTAGGCATAATTGTACAAAGTAGCAAGAGGCTTTCCTAGGGTGAAAATGGACATGAAGGCCAGGATGAGCTCATCAATGTAATCATCTATGGTATAGCCTAGAATACATGATATCATGGTTACAATTTGCTTTCCCCTTTCATAGAAAATGATAGAAACATATGGAGGGGCATCTGCAGGAATGTGCTACTCCTCTACAATGAAAGTTTGGAATATTTGGGCCAATCTAGATGGACTCAATTTGGTGTAGTGTTCTAACAAATCCCCAATGGAGAGTGGGGTCAGGTTTGGACCTGGTTGGACTTGCAACATTTCATTGATTAACTCAGCTGCAATAGTAAACAAGAATTTTTGGTGTGGGGACATTATAGTTGTCTCACTAGGAATGTAACAAGCATGGCACATATGAACAATCTTAGGAAAGACATGCACTTGTGGAAACTGGTATTTGGGAAAATTGGACTCCCAAAGTCCAATATCATCAGTATGGATTAGATATTTGTCCTTACTTCAACAATGAATTTTGAGCAGGAGTGTATAGGCACTTGTGTCTTTGATTTGAAAATCCCTATTCACCAAGGGAAGGTGGTCAAGGTCCAAATGGGGGGCTGTAACTGATCTGCCATCTATGGTGATGGGGGAAGCTATAATTCAGTTCTTGTGGATTTGAATTTGACTTATATAGGTTTATATAAGAGGTTTTAAGGTAATTTGGAAGCTTTCAAAAGGGGTTGGTTATTTTAGTCAGGCACACACTTTAATTTTAAAGTAATTTCAATTAATTTTACTTAATTAAAACACTTTAAAGACTGAACATTTTCAAATTGAAAGGGTG
>APFE031290935.1:0-13112 GCA_000404065.3 Pinus taeda
TGGGAGTGGGTGAGCTTGTCAAAGTAGAGAAAATATCTTGTTGGACCCTGGGAGGAGCTTGCACAACACCAAGGCTCAGGTTGTAATGGTTCCTTTTTTGTTTCCTTAATACAAATAAGTCCATTCTTCTCAATGATTTGTTGTTAATGAATTATTTCATGTACTCCTTGGTCTATATGATGAATATGCTTTGTTTTATGAAATATTCAGGTGTTATGTAATCGTTTGATTGTTAGTGTATGCAGGTTTTAAAGTGAAGGAGGAGCTCATCTGGATCAGCGAGGCTGGACTGCTACAACGAGCGTTGGATTTGAGGTAGGATCGAAAAACACTTGGTTTCTCATAGAATAATGTATGTTTAGAGAAGGATTGCTCTTAATTGTCTTGTTTGTCACTAGAGAGTCTTAGACTCCTAGGGAGGTTAGATTTGTCCGCAAAAATAACTCTTTCCGCATGACAAAGGTAAAAGGAGGGATAGAATAGATGAGACACCCACAGGGACATCCACGGACTAGCAAGGAGAAAAAAGGCAGAGGCTAAACCCCGATGCCGAGGAGGAAATCACTGAAGAGACCATGGGAGACATCAAGGGTGAGGGGACTGCTGAGCAGCAGGTCCCTCCCATTTTGGAAACATTGGCCAAACCCTTTCAGCAAGAGCAAGAGAGGCAACCGGGTGAGGTTTCATCCTCCAAACAGCAGACCGAAAGGAGATCTGATATAAAGAAGGCATTCACAGAAATTAAAGCTAGGAACGAGCCAATAAGGTTCCATCTTTACAACCAATTAATGAGAATGGCACCAACAAATCAACAAAGGCTAATGGCAGCCTATGACATAGAAGCAGGGAAGATGACCCTCAATCACTTCAAGCCTACTACACAATAGCCACAATTGGCTGCAGATTACATTAGAACCAATCTAGAAGTGCTAGCAAAAGATATAAATCCTCTAGACCAGATTGAACTACATAAGCAAACAGGAGAAATGGTGTATTCTACATTGGTAGACAAGGCTCTTTTGGCCCACAAATTGCAGAATTCTCTATACAATACTTCTGCCCAATTGGAGTTGGAGAAGGCATCATCATTGGCCAAGGATAATAGGATAAAATCCTTGGAGGAGATCATCATAAAGTTGGGACATGATCCTAAAGATCCCAAAGGCACACAGGCCTTGATTAGGAAAAAGGAGGAAGATATAGCAGCATGAAGAAAACAAATGAAGCTGCCAGTCACCATACATCCTCAAACTGCAGAAGTAGCATAGCAACAAGAAGTAGAAGATGTGGTAAGTCTACTTATGAGGATGAATGAAAGGATAATGGAAATGGAAAAAGCATTGGAGGAAGCTCAACGAGGGAAACAGCCAAAGTTGGCCCCTCAACTATCCCAAACTGCTCCAATAGTACCAGCTCCGACACCTACGGCTCCTTCAACAGTAGTTACTTCAACAGAACCTCCAAGGGATCCGACAGCAGCAGCAGGTGCATCGACTCCAACAAATCCAACAGCAGCAGCAGTACAAGAGGCCAGTTTGAGCATGGAGGCCATGACGAAAGAGATTAAATCTCTTGAATTCCAAATGACAGAGATGAAGGAAACAAAAGAAAAGCTAGCCAAAATTGAGGCTAGATATGATAAGTAAAAAATGATAGTTGCTGAGAAAACCAGGGAAGTAAAGGCCCTGGAAAATAAGATAAAGGCCTTGGAGAAAGACCTCACCCTCCATAGGACCTTGACTGAGATAAAAACAATTTTGTGGAATAGAATTGGCTAATCTCTTGCTGAACAATGGATAGGAATACAAACCATGTTTGACCAAGTAGAATTGATGAATGTATCTCAGCTTGAAACTCATAAAGCCAGAACATTGCTAGCTAATAAGCTTGAACAAGCTACCCGATTGATTCACTTTTTGAATACTAGTACTGGTGACCGGCTGGCAGTACTAAGCATCCAGAATAGAACATAGGCTATTATAAAAGTCAAGAAAGTGCTGACAATGACAAATTTTTTCCAGACTATAGAAAGGAAGTGCCAGGAAATGTAGATAGAGGTAAGTACCTTTAGACAGAGGCTTGCAAATTTGCAAACCAAAGGTTTACCCAACCTGGTTACCAGTGTTGGAAGGCTATTAAAGCAGGAACATTATGCAAACAGGCTGAGCGCTTTCATATAGAATCAAATAACAGTGTCATCTAGCAGCACAGAAGAAACAGCCCCTCCCACAGGGCAGAGTTTATATGACAAGCTGGAGCATTTTTTTTACATAGAGCATGAGGTGGCACACCTTTTTCCAGTTTGGCCGAATTATTATACCTATACTAAAGTTGATGAAACATTATATAAATTAAGAAAACATCAGTTGCCAAATGAGGGTTGGTGGCAAAGTTTGCTTCAGATCTTTAAGGTAGTTTGAATCTTTTCTTATTTTTGACTGCATAATGGAATTTTGGTATGTGGCTTAGCTGCCACAAGATTCAAATTAATGGTGGGCAGAATTCGCGTTGATGATCAAAAGCACAGAACATGTGTCACTGGACAACACTACAGGATAACATCTTAGGGAAGAGGTCACCCATCACCAGCCAGAGCCGAATGGTCAACAGCACACAAGACACCTGCCACAAGGAGTAAAGAGCTTTCAATGCCTCACTTATTGTTGCGCGATTTTTCCACAAATCGTTATTAGCTTTTGTCAGAAGTAGATGGATATATTAATGTCCAGATATTTCCCTATGGGATATTTTTGTAAAACTCTTATACATACTTGTAAAGGAGATATATTGGGGGTTGGCTGATGAACTCAGTTGATGTGAGCCTAGCACTGTATATCTAATATTTTTCTATAATCAAAGAATACTTACGAGCTTGGAGAATGGACTGTCTGATGTGTTGTTAATGTTTTTGAATATTGAATGAGGGAATTCTTGTGCTGTTTTATGAATCAATAAGTATTTCTTACCTCTGTTATTTCAAATTCGCATATGCTTAAGTCACAGAAAGAAAGATTGGTTTAGAATTTTCTTCGTTGCACTCATGCTCAGTTTTTGTGGCTTCTTAATGTTTTCCTCTTGATTTAAGCATAAATATGAATTCCTTATGGCTCATATTTGCTCTTTTTCACATATGAAAGACTATTATCTGGGAATTCTTAGTTGCTCCTAGGTAGAGCTCATTCATCTTCCCTCTGCTGATCTGATTGAGAGATTCTTTGTTGCCTCTCATTCCTTAGCCTGCTTTCCACCTCCATTTATCCTCAAAGTATTATTTCATGAACAGCTACCTTGCCCCTTTTTCCTCTTGTGACCAAGAAAATGCACCAGCAATCCTACTCCACGACTCCATGCCCAATGGTTTGAAACTTGTCACACTACGCTTTGCCTCTCTACTTGAAAGCATCCTCCTTCCACCCAAACACCACCCAAACACAAACATAACCCCTTTGAACTCAATAACTAGCCTAAACTCAGCCTCCACAAAGCTAAATCATTAAGAAAGAGCCCTCTCTGATTGTAGGTGGGCTAGAACTTGCAATCCAAAGATTGGTTTGTGGTTACCTCGGCTGTATCCCTTCAAGAGCTTAGGGACAACCTGAGTGATAACACGGTCCATTGTATTTATTGGTCAATCGCACTTTAGGCTTTTCAAACTATGTGTGCATCATCTTCCTACATTCGCGCCAGTCACCAAAGCTCCCTTTGTGTCTACCCCACCACCTCATGGGTGTAGTGCGTAGTACCCAGTTCAAGGCCTAGAAATGTCGCTTTTCTGGCACCTCCCTTTCAAACTTATCCAAGAAAGTATCTGCCTCACTTAACCCATCATAAGTATGCAAATCTCTCACTTTTGTCAATACACAGCATAGTGACCTTCTCATCATATTACAATTAAGCATGGTTACCTCATGTAACCTATTCTACAATCACTCTATTTCCTCATCCGAATCTGACATACATGATCTCTCATGCTCCCATGAAATTCGCCCGTCCGCAGTGGGATTTACATAGTCTTGCTCTCGCATAGTTATCTTGTAGATGTAGTCCAAATCATCATCACTTTTATAGTCACAAACCGGCTCTGTATAGCGTGATCCCTCAACAGGGTCCATAGGTATAACCACACTAGGTACTTCTTCTGAAAAATCATCTTGTGCTTCTTCATATTAATCACCCCATTGATGTCAGTGGCCCAATAAATTCCTAAGAGCGAGGGGTAGGGATCATTGTCATCAATAAGCTCTATCACTTTAAAGTCTGCTAGCGTGCTCTTTCCTTCAATATCCATAGTAAATCCCTGAAATCTCCCCATGGGTAGTATCCTCTGCTAGTTCGCCATTCAGAGTTGAATAGGAGACCATTGCAGCATAGGTCTTCCCATGCACTCTCATGTTATCTTTGGAAGAACATTCGCATCTAATCCTAAATGCAGAATTACTTAGTCCATCTCATATTCTCCAATTTGTATAGTTAACCTCATTTCTCTCCTTGTCATTGTCTTATCCTTTCCAATCTTCTGGACTACATGCGGTTCTCCTGGAGCAGTCCCAGTGCATCTGTTAATGATTTCTTGCAATCCTTTTACACCCTTATTGTCGTGTGGTAAATTCATGCATGTTTCCAGGAATGTCATTAAGTATAGATGGGTCCATCTTCGAATTCGGTCTAGCAAATGGCAATTGTCCATAACATGCTTTCCACCTATTTAACAAGTCATGCACCACAAAGTAGGTGTTGCGCTAGGTCCTTCTTATGCTTTAGGCCTTAACAACATCATTCCTCCTCCTGCGAGATAATGTGCAAACATTGGGCAATGGTCCTTATCATGACCCTAACCATTTTATTTTACGCACCACCCCTCTTTGCGCACTTCTGGTCAAGTTCTCCTGTCCTGTTTTAGACTCTATATCTCCAGGCATAAGTTTTCTCAACTGCGCGTGGATCTGCTGAACTCCTAAGTTAGGATCCTACATTGGGGTCTCATGAAGCCTCATCGTGAACTCTAAGACATCTACTTGAGTCATTAACTTCTATTGTGACATCACGCTCCCCAAATTTGGTGTTAGCAATGCTACAAACCATTCACGTTGCTGTCCATCCATCAGATTCATATCAGCTTTGTGAATCGTACACTTCAACCATTGTTCTAGCTCCCAAGGAGTATTGCCTAGTAGCATTGTGATCTCCTTGAATCTAATGATCGACTATGCTTTCGACTTCGCCAGCTAAATTCCTTATTTAGTGTAATTTGAATATCTGCAATTCCCACATTCATATTGTCATTTGAGTGCTTAATATAACAGGTCAACGTGCGATCCTGTAGGGTGCTAACTAGTGTCACTTTCTCTATATCTTCATCTGTAACCCGCTGCGCTTCCTATACAACTCTTACCATGAACCAAAATTGATCCAGATCTTCATTTCCAAATCCCTTGAACACAGGAAGCTTTATTGTGCTTGCAATATTGAAATGCGGTGGTGGTGGAGGTGGTATGGGTGAAGATGGAGGTGATCATGGTGAAGTTGGTGGTGGTGTGGGTGGGGTTGATATGTGCAGAGTTATTTTCCTTGTCAAATGGATCACACTTTGTAGAGAGACCTTCGCGAGCTCTTCCTCATCCCCTCACAGAGGCGAAATCAAAGGGCTATTCTCTCGTCCCTTACTTCCTTCATTCCTGTAGGTTTTTCCACTTCGCGTAACTCCAAACATCAAGGTAATTTCATAACCCTCATTTCACACAATAAAATTTTAATCCAAGTATTCAGAGACTTTACATACATACCTCACGGTCCTTTGAGAAAGCATGGCTCTACCTCACTATAGTTGGTTGAAGTACCAACCGCGAACTCAGTAATGAATCCTCCTATAATCCGATCAAGCCAGTGATCAACAACGCACGTGATCTTATCCTCTGATGCTTCTAATCGATGCACCAATTCTAGGGTCCACACAATAGGACCATCGAGCTTCCACTTTCCTTGGCTATCTGCTAGCTTCGCGATCCACTCATACAGCTCAGTAGGGAAAGATGCAAAGAAGATCTCGTGGATCTCTATGTACAGGTAGAAATCTAACCACTCTTCTTTTGCCAGTCATGGATTCCTATTCTCCTACACTGCGAACTTGTGAATTCTCCTGTCCAACCAACCTTCAATTTCCTTCTTAGCTCAATTCCAATGATATGAAATCAGACATCTCTACGCAGATTTAGATCCCAGAAATAGAACCATTTGTTGGTTTGTTGGGGCCTGACCTATGTTCATAGTTAATTAGCCAAACAAATCCCTACACTACTGGCCCTTTCAGTAACAGCCCGCTGTATGTGGACTAAATTCTCACCTGAAGCAGTATGGGGGGCTGCTAGAACCAAGTTTCCACACCCTTGAGATGTTTGAGGTGTCGGTTTAGTCCAACTATGCCTACCTTCGCGCAGGTCACTTCGCACACTATTCTAACCTGTCATACCTTTGCAATCTGTTAGGATCATCTTTTGTGTAGCCCTAAGTAGGGGCTGAGATGCTTTCACGCTTGCTAGAGTAGCGATCTGCGCTATTTCACCAAGTTACATCATGTTTATTACTTATTTTCTTACAATTGTTAGTATCTTTGAGTAGTCGCATATTCTATCATATATTCACTTAATAAACACAGATACATATGTTCAAGCATCATATAAACAATAGAAATGAAATATACTCCCAATATATTCAATGTATAAAACAGGAAATAAATGCATAGAATTGAGGTAAAAATTATCTTTAGTAATGCTTCCAACGATTACAGACTCAACTCACCCTGTGCACTCAACTGTGGGGGTCTGCGCACTCAGCTGTAGACTACTAGGCCTATGCACACTTAGATCTTCCGCTAGACTTCTATTCCATCATCATTACATCCATGAATTATTTTACACTTTAATCCCATGGTGTGCAGACCATGGGTAGATTTCTAAAACCAACCTTACATGACAAGATTGAGGGTAGACAACCCTATGACTCATTTACAACTTCGCACTCCTCACCCACAAAATTTAGAGTCTTTACATCAGATTTACAATTTTTAGCCAAAATCTAGGCTTTAAGCCCCATAACTTGCCTTGGGGGATCCCGCACCCAACTTTGGCCATGTTGAATAGGTGGGACAATGAAAATCTCATTGGATATAAAGGTGTCCCATGCAATGTTAAGCTGATCAAGGTAATGGAGGACTATCATCTTGATGAGGGAGTGGTGAAAGATACTTTGCATTTAATGATCATAATATTTCTTTTGGGAAATGAATGACATATTGCCAATGCTCCGGTAAAGATAGTAGGGTATATTGAGAATTTTGACTCTTGTTAAATGCATGAGTAGCCAGATATGATAGGAATAAATCCTAGAAAACCTACCCTCACAAGTGAAGTACTTCATGATGATTTTCATCATGGGAGCATATCTATCTAGGAGATAAGGGAAAGGAAAAATCCTCTTTCTCTCATTCTTGTACCTTGGTTTAAGATATGGCTCATACTAGAAATGATCCAATTATCCTTGTTTAAACCATTTTACCCCAACATTTGGGATCCTAGAGGCAGTTGATATGATAGCAGGAGATACAGTGAAGGTGACACCAGCAAGGGTTACCTAGTAGTCATGCAGGTTGGTGATGAATAATCTGGTAAACATAGGATAATGTTGGATCCTTTGTACTTTCTCAGAAAACTCAAAATAGCCCACATGCTTAAAGCATGCCATAGTGATGGGAGATGCCATGAGTTCTCTAGTATTGGTTGGCTCATGTCTAATGTTTCTCCCTCCTCTCTTAGATAGCCTCCTGTCCTATCTTTCTTCCTCACTATGACTTATGTTCTCTTCTTCTTCCATGTGTTATTAGATTCAAAACCTAAGGAGATGATGAAATGGAATGTAGGTGTACAAAGTATGGAATGGTGTGAGGAAATTGAGGAGATGAAAATGGGGATGTGTGGTATGAGGGAGGTAACATGGGGTAGTTTTGAAATATTGGAATGGTAGTGGGATGCTAGAAAATGAAATTTCGGAATGGGATTATGTTACTAGGGTTTTGAATTTAGTAGGACACCAAAACATAATGTAACACCATAGAATTCAAATGTGGAGGAGAGGAGTGATATGATTTCAACCTACTTGTTTACTCGAGCATGTTGGTGACACATTTTGAAGCTTGGAGATGATGTAGTGCTCTTTGGGAAATATCTGTACATTTTCTAGAAAATGCGCAACAATTTGGTCAAAATCACAAGAATCTTAACAAGCGTGCAATGCCCTTAGGAAACATGGAACTTTTTAAGGTAAACACGCAACACTAGTTCAAGATGCACCCTATGCCCCTGTTTTGTAGAATGTCATTTAAAACTTGAAAATTCCCTTTTGATTATGATGCTTTGAGAGTGTCGGAGTGCAAATGAATGTTGAATTGATGTCTTTGAGGGCTTTTATCCTTTAATGGGTTTGATCTATGCTTTGAAAACCCATTTTTTGATGTTTCATGTCACTTTTCCAATTTTCACACTAATGCTATTTGACTTTTGAGTTTTTCCTTTGCAGGTGGATGATGTTGGAAATAGAGTTTGAGTGAAAAACTTAGGAATAGTAACTTATTACATCTAATGAACATAAAATAACATACATAAATAAAAATATTACATTTATTTTTTTGAGTTAAAATTACAATCTGAAACCAAACCCATACTTTGGAATGGAAATTAGAGCTCAGGAAACCATTGTTACATGTTTTCAAATCCTCTTTGAATGAAAAGGGATATTATTTCATTCACTCTCATGCTTTTGCTATCCTTATGCAGTGAATGGTGTTTTATTGGGCCTTTGAGGATTGAAACCTAGTGACCTAATGGGACCTTGAACAAGAAGACTTCAGGTGGACTTGACTGACATAAGACATGATGACATGAGACTTTAAAATGAATATATGTTTCGCAAGACACATAAAGGTGGACCAACAAATATTGATTTTTTGAGAGGGGCTTTGGATTTTTAATTTCAGCTACCATCAATGAGTAAATTTTTACATGATGACCTAGGTGGAATGGTAGAAATTTCAACATGGGACACTAATATGATGTAAAAGAGGAATTTTGATCACCGACGGCAGTATGCAAATACTAACTCTAACATTGGTCTTATTTGGGGATCGCAGCTCCTAGGAAGTGTCAATAACATTGTAGACCAAGTGCCTAACCATATGGGCCAATATGGTCAAAACAATCCAAACTGAAATGCATGAGCAAATGCAGACATCCCAAAAAACTGACTCAAATTTACTCAAATTGACTTACATGACTAAGGAATGAATACTAAAATGGTGGAAAATCAGTGGAGTTCCATGGCCTTCACTTTGGGCTCCGAACTCCAATGATCTTCTACTTCACACTACAAAAAATTCAAAATGTACGTACAATGAAACTAGACAATTTCAGAAATGATAATGCTTTAGGAGCCTACCATGACTTTTCCTCCTAAGCATGGCTCTCCATTCATATCGTCCAACAAGAAAGAATTTCGTGCTCGGAAAGTTGAAATCTGATAAGGGACTTTCCATAAGTTCTCAAATTTTTCATGCTTACCCTTGTCTTCGTTTCTGGCATCCCAACGAAGCACCACATCTCCAATTTTGAAATCATCTTCCTCTATTTTTTGGTCATATATCCTCTTTATTCTCTCATGAAGCTTGGAGGTGTTATGAAATACCTCATCACGTGTCTACTCTAAATGAATCATTTGATGATCCCACGTTGAATATCATTCTCTTCACTTCCCACTTCTTGTAATGATTTCATGGCTGAGACTGTAAGAGATGTAGGAAAAACAATATCTACTCCATAAAAAATTTGAAAATGAGAAAGCCCAAGATATTTCTCACTACTCACCCAATCTGCCAACAATGCATTGATAAGATTTTTGTGCCAATTATTTTTGTTAGCCTCCAATAGTTTCTTGATGATATCGATTAAGGATTTATTGCAGGACTCCACCAAACCATTTCCTTGCGGATAGTGTGTTGTAGAATGTCCCAAATTTATGTTGTACTTGTCACAAAATTCAGTCATATTTTTGCATTTGACTATTGTTGTGTTGTCTGTGATAATATTATTAGGAGAACCAAAATGGGACAAGATATTAGTATCTAAAAAATGAATGATAACTGAAGCAGTTTCTTGCCTGGTTTGGATCACTTCGCTCCACTTTGTAAAGTATTTTGTAGTTGTCAATATCCACTTGTGTTGTGTGGATGACGATCGATTAATATCACCTATGAAATCTAGGTCCAACTGCTGAAAAGGTGCATTAACTGATATTGGTTATAGAGGCAAAGGAAGAAGCTTTATTTTACCTTGGAAAACTTAACACTCATGACAACTCATCACTACCTTGTAGATATCTGCAAAAAGTGTAGGCCAATAGTAACCCACTCTTAGTACTTTTTTGGTTGTGGTCTTCCAGTACAAGTGACCCCCACAATCTCCTTTGTGGAAGTCATTTATTACACATTTGGAATCATCTTCGGTCAAATAGTTTAGCAGCACACCTCGAGGATCTTTCAAATAAAGTACACTATCCATGATACAATATTTGGAATCCTTCAAATTCAATGACCTCATCTTACCTTTAGACATGCTTGGAGGGGGATTTAGATGCTGAAGCACATAAATAATATCATAATATCATGGGGATGATTGAAAAATTTCAGATACCAGAATGAGATCCACTTCTTCTTGATTGCAGATAATGCCACTACAAGGTTGATGTCTAGAGCATGATGTTTTAACTCGAACATGAGTTTCGCTAAGCCATGACCCTTGATTAGCTTTGTAGGCTTGATCTTAAGATCGTATTCTAATAATGTTGTTATCCATCTGTTAGTGTCGGTATCTTCATACCTACATCAGTGATCAAATTGCTCTTTTGCATGCATATTATGTGTCTTATTCGATAAACTGCATTCCATTAGGTCATGGATCAACTAATAGTAGTGGTTTCATGTCAATTTCCCTCATGCCATTCACCTGCTGACCTATTCATACATTTTTTTTAGTCATTTATTGTCATCCTCTTTCATTTCATTTACAAAAATCAGTTTTAGGGTTTTTGTCTCACTAGGTCTAGAATTTGTCATCATGGTCATCCGAAACTGAATAAAAAAATCAGCAGGCACATGAGGAGGATAAATTAACTCATAAGATTATAAATTTTACTTCTGTTATGCTCAATAACTCTTTTTTACCTCAAAACTCTGTTTTGAGGTGAAAACGGGGTTTTTTTCATCATTGTAAAAAATTCATGTAATTTCAATGTTTCTATATGTAATGTATTCAAAGTTGTTCTTGGTGACCTAGTGACAAGGTCCACTCCTACCATTACAAAACATCAATGTAAAAGTCCACTTGCAAAAGAAAAAAAGTCAAAATGTAAGTGAAATAGGGCATTTGTGAAAAAGCTAACAAAACATTAGAAAAGTGGGTTTGGTTAATGAAAAATTAAAAGAAAATGGGTATAAAATCCAATCCATGAGCTTGAGTCTTCATTGTTGCAATTGAATGAACTAAAGGGAGAAAATCATGTTTTTGGAGAAAGAGGGCAAAAACAGAGGAAAAATATTGTCATTTTGTTGGCACTGCGCACCTGGGCCTTAGCGTTGCGCACACAATCGGTGTTGCGCACTTGCTGTAGGTTTCCCATACAAATTTGGTCTTGCATTACAGGCTTGTTCCTTGGCGCTGCACATCTATTCCAAAAGCCATGAATGCTTCAAAACTCATCTCAACTTCCTAAAAATCAAATCAAAGCTTGTTCCAAGTAATTAAATCATGCCTCCTTGCTAAGGGAAGTTGTGCTTAGTATCTTGGATGTTTGTGGCTTCCTTTAAGTAAAACCCTAGCTAAATTGCTAACATAAACCCTAGCCATTCTCTCAACTGCCCCATAGCTTTGCAAGAGTACTTGCTTGCTGCTGTTTCTATTCCCTTAAACTATTTTCCCTGAAATCCTATCCCCTCTCACAAAATCATCAATATTCACTCCCCAAACCCCACTCCCATATACCAAACCCTAACCTACACCCTATTCCCAAACTCTAATTCCCATATCCTATTCCTTCACTACATTCACTTCATTACCAAACCCTTCATTCCAAATTCATAATACCAGACATTTCCCTCATTCCCCAAAAGAAACAATTCCTCCTAGCATTCACTTCCTATACACATTATTCATCCTCATATTTTAAAATCTCTTCATACTCATCAGCTTTCACTTCAAATTCATAAGCATGGAGACAGATTCAGACTATGAGAGGGAAGAGGAAACTCTCAGTGATTCTTCCAGAGGAGCTCATGCACCAAGAAAGCCACATAAAGGGGGAAATTCATTCGGGAGGAGTCCACCACTCTCATAGAATTACTTGCTTGCCCTCTTGCTGTAACTTGCTTTAAACACCAGTCTTGTTATCAGTTTTGTGAAATAGTAGAGAGGGTGAAATATCATCATGATCTTGCTACGTTGTTTGTTCTTCATCTTCACAATGGCCAGGTGAACCTTGCTAGTGTTTCTTTCACATTGACACATGAAACCATTGTAGCAACAACAGGCATCCCTAATGTAGGTGAACAGTGGAATAAGGGGCAGCATGTGGGCAAAGAACATTATGATCCTTACATTAAGGTGGGATATCACAAGTAGATTAACAGGGTTTCTCCTTTCAAATACTTGCAAAAGATTTATGCTCCTCTCATGAAACTCATCATCAAGTATTTCACCTGTGAAGGGAGGTTTTCCCACCTATATACATATCATGTCAGAATGTTGATGGATTTCGAAAGAGTGAGGATGATGAACCTCCCATACTTTATATGTAGGAATATTGAGAATATGGCTCTCTTTGTGCAAAGGAAACCTTTTCCTCAACAGTTCAACAACATTTACCACTTCTCACTAATTAAAATTGTTGTCTTGCATCAACTAAGCTTGCTAAACATACCATGGGATACCTTCATTGCACATGAAATTTTCAAAGGCCCTCAAGTGATTCCATCAAGGCCTCAAGAGGATGGAGGGCCTTCAAGATAGCCAGATGTT
>APFE031290937.1:0-40713 GCA_000404065.3 Pinus taeda
GGGGGAGCATATGCCTTTGATAATGCATTGTTGGCATTATGGTTAGTAATCCTTGATGATGCTTTCATGGCTAAATAATGTATCTTGCTATGATATGGTTATGAGTGGTTCATGATAAATCTCATATGATTCTCGGGGTTACATAGTTGATGATCAGATCACATTTGTTGATTGATGGTATATATATATGATGCTTACATGGTGATTTTCATAAGGATAAGGAGAAGTACAAAGCTTGTATACACAACGTCATTACTTGATGCTGAGTCTCTCATGAAGATCATATAATACAGTTATGATGCAGGATTCCTATGGTACTTGGTGATCATGTGGATGAGGATTGTTGATGTTGATGATATAAAAAAGCCTTGACAAGTGATCTTGTGCTCAAGATACATAGTGCTAGATACATGCATGACTACTCAAAGTTGCATTGTTGGAGACATGAGATTGATATATGATGATAGGTTGATTCTCACATATGTTGATTGTTGGGACTTTCCCATATAATGTAGATCTTGATGATGATGACTATGGTGCTTTTCACATATGTGAATAATTTATGATGATGCAGACATACCTTGGTACAGGACATTTGCAGGTTACTGATCTGGAAATAGCTGTACGCGAGTTTAATAAAGAGTATCCACGTACATACGCTGGTCTGTGGAGAAAAGGTCGCGTATATGGAGGCTTGATGGATATCAGAAGGAGCAGGCTCTAGTTGAAGATATTCTGAAGTGGGTTTGACAGAAACCATCCGGCACAGGTTCAAGGGGAGCAGATGATCTTCTAATAATGCATTGTTGGAATTATCTTAGAAGCTTTTGGTTCTGGTTCATAGCTGTTATTGATTTCAAGTGGAATAGAGGCAGAAAGAGAACAGAAGGAAATCTTGGTCGCTGATCTGAATGGTGATTAACAGATGTTGTTGCTATCAGTTGTTGATGACTTTCATAAGTCTTGGTCTAGTATCTCTTTTGTAGTATCTCTTTTATGGTGTCAAGGTCATGTAACGGCCTATGTTGGTTTCCCCACTATGCCTGGGATGGATGATGTAATGTTCTTGCTTTATCATGTGTAAACTTTTGATCCCCACTTGGTTGGGTAGATGATCCCCACTTGTTTGGGTGATGGATGTTTGTATTGAGTCTTTTGGTGATAGGAAGGTCCAGTATGATGTAGAGAGTCATGTTCTTCTTGTAGAACATTTTTTTGCAGATCTTGCTTATGCTCAAAGGGAGCATGAACATCACATTTCAGCAGTACAAAGACTCTGCATGTACTTAGGGGGAGTATGGACAGATTGGTACACATTGGCATATACAAAGGGGGAGCTCATTCTGAGATTTCAGCAGACACTAAGGGGAAGTATGAACAGCAGAATGCTTATCTTGAAAAGAGAATATCTTGGTTAACCCTTTGCCCTTGATGTCAAAGGGGGAGAGTGATTTGGTGTTGTTTCCATCAAGTCCAAAGGGGGATATTGTTGGCATTATGATGCATGTGTTGTACTTGATGGCAACCCTCTCATAGAAGATCATCTCACTTACATATACTTAGACGAATCTACAGAAGAGATATCAGATGTGACTGAATGCATGGGAGGCAGGACAACTCAAAGGAATCAGACGATAGTTCTAAAGTGTGACAAGCTAGCTTTGCCATCAAGTCCAAAGGGGGAGATTGTTGGCATTATGAGATAAGTGTTGTCCTTGATGGCAAACCACACAGATGACAAATCATTGTGAAAAAGGTCAAAAGCAAGGATCAGTCTACAAGAATGAAGAGAATATCAATATACGTAGGTTCATTGTGGCAAAGCCACGTATACAAGCGGGTTAGGCATTACCAAGTTGCGTATGCGTATGCATGCACATTCATGCAAGGAAAAGCGCGTATATGTTGGAAAACTTACCTTTGGTCCATGGCGATTAGTCCTTGGAATTTGAATCTATGGTTTTTGGACCATGGCATCTCGACAGACGTGTTGATCCCTTGTATTGAGTTGATGGTATTGGTTTGTTATGGTTTTGGACCATGGTATTGAGCAAGGCCTAAGACTATAAAAGGAGAAGAAGATCATTAGGCAAGTGAATGGAGAAAAGCTTGAATATCTGAAGAAGGAGGAGATCCAGAATGCAGGTTATGGGTTGCTTGATCTAAGCTAAGGAGAGATCTCACAAGTTGATGGAGAACAAGATCTAAGGAGAGATCGGGATCAAATGGTTTGGAATGAACTATCTCTATATGGTTGATTATCCTCTGTATACTGACGCATGTAATGTTATGAACTGGGTATAAATTAAGTTTGAGATAGCTGCAAGTCTTGATTGAATATTTATGGATCTGTACGCGGGTTGGCTTTGGTAAAAGCGCGTATGTACGTGGGTTTGGCTCATCCAAATAGAATATACCATTTGAGCTATGATTTTTTATGATACAGTTGGGTCTGAATATTGTTGCAGAGTTTAGTGTTCTGCTCTGTGTTCTGGTGACCGCTTTTGTTGACAGGGATTCATTGTTTCAGTATTGGGTTTTTGATGATGCTATTGGTTGTGTACTTCAATGATATTGATGGGTCCAGTATGAAAATTGGATGAAACGTGGCCTTTAGATTATAGAGTTGTGCTTCAGTGTATCCAGACTGAAAATTTATGAAACGTGGTACCTGGAGGAGAGAAGATTGTAGGTCGGCACCTACGTACTAGTATCTTGGCTAGTACAAGAGCTAAGGGGGTTGTAGCTCCCTTCCAGGAGAAGCTGGAGAACGAGAGAGGGTTGTAGCTCTCTGTAGGTTGCAGCCTGCATACTGGTAAGGACTGCACCAGTACATTGTATATAGAAGTTTCTTAATTAATGAAGATAGAAACAAATTGCAGCAAGTGGTTTTCACCCACATTGGGTTTCCACCTTATATCATGGTGTTCATGTGTGCTTCTTGTGTGTGATGATCTGTTCTGTTTATTGCTTTTGTTTACTGTTCATATGGTCAATGAATTTCTAATGCATTATCTAAAGATCAACATGTAATGGATTATCTGACTTATAAATAATCTGGATATACGCTAGTTTCTTTAGACACAGTCGCGTATACATGCGGTTATCCTTAACTGAAGTAGCGTATATGAATCTAAGTAAGAAAATGAAAAAGTTTTACTGATCTGATAATACTGATTCACCCCCCTCTCAGTATTATTTCCAACAATTTGCGGATGGAAAGAAATACTCTTCTTCAACTTGGTGTCCATCATCTTCCATAGATTGGACCAAAAATTTCCAACAAATATGGAATCCCTGTCACTAACAATAGAAGTAGGCAAGCCATAATGAACCCATACATGTTGAAAATATAAATCAGCAATTTGTTCAACAGTTATAGCTTTCTTACATGGCATAAGAATACACATCTTGTTGAATCTATCAACTACAACATAAAGAGAATCATGCTGCTTTCTAGATAATGGTAGACCTCCTACAAAATCCATAGAAACACTTTCCCATGGTCTAGAAGGTATTGGCAATGGTGTATACAATCCAATCTTCCTATTGCTAGACTTTCTTGTAGCACATAATGAACAACCTCTAATAAAATGTGAAACATTATCTACCATGTGAGGATGATAATAGTACCTTTGTAAATGTGCCACCATTTTGCTTACCCTAAAATGTCTAGCAATAAGAGAAGAATGAGATTCTCTCATGATACTTAGTCTCTCTCCCTGTGGTATACATAACTTGCCCATATGAAACAACAAATTATTATGCAAATGATAATCATTCTCCTCAACATGATTCCCTTCACTCAAGTTAGCATACACATCCTTAAAATCAACATCTGATGCATATTGTTTTATGTAGCTCTCGTGTACAATAGAATCATTCTTAAGTAAAGTAGTAGCACTAATAATAGGCCTTGAAAGATTATCAGAAATTTTATTGAAAATACCTTTCTTGTACCTTATTACCAAGTGAAATTGTTGTAGGAAGCCCATCCATCTAAAATGTCGTGACTACTACAATTTACTTTGCGACTACAAGTACTGTAAAGGCTGATGGTTGGTATGAACAATTGTTTCTTTGCCCATCAAATAGTGTTTCCACTTTTTGACACTTTGTACCAATGCATACAACTCCTTATCATATGTAGGATAATTCACAACAACACCATTAAATGTATCAGAATGAATTGTGATAGGCCTACCATGCTATAAGACCCATGGCATAATCACTAGCATCGGTCTGAATCTCGAATGGTTGTCTCAAGTCTGGTAATGCAAGAAATGGAGCTGAACTTATCTTTTCTTCAAAGACACAAAAGCTTTATATTGCTTGCCTCCCCATTGGAAAGCACGCTTCACACTTGTAATTGCATGCATAGGAGATGCTATGGTAGAGAAGTTAGAAATAAACTTCCTCCAATACTGAGTTGCACCCAAAAAACTTCTTACCTCTGTAATCGATTTGGGAGTAGGTCAATTCACAATAGCTTCTACCTTAGAAGGATCAATTCTCAAAGCACCTCCTCCTACTATGTGTCCCAAATAAACCAAATAAGTCTTTCCAAATTCACACTGACATTTTAAGAAATAACTGATTTTTCTTCAAAATATCAAGTACTTTCTTAACATGCATGACATGCTCTTCTCTAATCTTGCTTAAAATTAAGATGTCATCTAAGTAGACAATAACAAAATCATCAAGAAAAGGACATAAGACATCATCCATTACCCACATGAAAGTTGCAGGTGCATTGCATAAACCAAACGGCATAACAAGCCACTCAAAGAGTCCTTGTTTGGTTTTAAAAGTTGTCTTCCAAATGTCACTTTCTTTAGTTATAACCTAATGATAACCAATACATAAGTCTAACTTAGTGAAATATTTAGCATCTTTCAGCTGATCTAACAAATCATCTATCCTTAGAAGTGGGTAGCGATTCTTTACCATTATTTTGTTCAATGCCCTAAAGGCCACACACATGCACCAAGTTCCATATTTCTTTGGAATCAACACTATCAGTGACCCACATGGAAAAGTGCTTGGTCTTATGAAAAATTTGCCCAACAAGTCTTTAATTTTCTTCTTTATTTCAGCATTCTCCATGATAGACATGTGGTACATGCCTATGTTAGGAAGAGGACAATCTGGATGTAAATGGATTTCATGTTGAATCTCCCTTTTAGGAGGCAAACCTGTTGGTTCCTAAAGCATCCCATGATGTGCATCAACTACATCATATAAATCTGATTGAAGCCTGGAATCATTTTCAAATGACTCATGATTCACATCAACCTTAGGCTTGATCATAAGAAGTACAAAACTCTTACTTGAATTAACTAGCCTTTTTACCTGTCCTGCATTTACCATTGCTATATTTGCCTTCTTACTATGTGCTCTGACAATGTACTCCTTGCCATCTTTGAAAAGATGATATTTATTTTCATGGTGATGGAAGATCGCTTTCCTGTCAAATAATTAAGGACTTCCCAAAACAATTCCTGATATATCAGGCGATACTACATCAAGTTCAACTGTGTCTATAAAGTGTGTAGTAATTGCAAAGCGCAATAGGCACTTTCTTGAGACTTGTAAGTTTGCATCCTTGCATATC
The DNA here is from genome assembly GCA_000404065.3 of Pinus taeda. Taxonomy (NCBI): domain Eukaryota; kingdom Viridiplantae; phylum Streptophyta; class Pinopsida; order Pinales; family Pinaceae; genus Pinus; species Pinus taeda. The sequence continues at coordinate 5,615 of APFE031290937.1, forward strand.
CACCCAAGTGGATAAGGCTTTCGATGTGGAATGGTCTCAAGTTTAAGTTGTTTGACCAAGTATTCTGATACGAGATTTGCTTGTGACCCACTGTCAAACAGTGTGTCAATTTTTGTATGTTTTGAGACTACCCTCACATGGAACAATTCAATTCTTTCTTCCTCATTTGGAGCTTGTAGATGACAGTTTGAGTACTAGTTCTTGGCTTAGTTTCAGTTTCTTTTCCCTTCATACTATTTAAACCCATGGCTGCAATTTTGGTTTTGTCACCTAAATCATCACCTAAATCTTGTGGTGTAGTTGTAGTAGTTGTAGTTTTCTTCTTTCCTTTGTTTTTGTTAAACTAATTTCTTTTTTCAGGATAAAGTTTCCAACAATTTTTCTCTTCATGGCCTTCTCTTGAACAGTGTTTACATATCACTTTCTCACCCTCCTTTTTGACAGATGCATTATTTTTTCCTTTTCCCTTAAAGGTTTTCTCTTTTTTTTTCCCCTTAAAAGGCTTGTTTCTACCCTCATCAAAAGTGTTTTTCCCTATAGCCTCTAAATGTGTAGCTTGTACACAAACTTCGTCTAGACTAGTAGGATTGAACATAAGGATAATATGTTTAAGGTAGTTGTGCAAACCACCTATATGTTTCAGTAAAGTGTCTTGACTTTGTAAGTCTACCCCTAATAAGAGTGCTCTTCTCCTAAACTCTTGGGTGTAGCCTTGAATATTTTTTCCCTTTAGTTGTCTAAAGTTTTTCCAGTTCATTATAGCCTTTTGTAAATAAGCAAGAGGATAAAATTGCTTCTTAATTGTGGAAATAAATTCAGCACATGTTAAAGTAATCTTACCATGTTTCTTAATTTCATCCTTGGTCTTGGCTTCCCACCATACCAATGCTGCTCCATCCATTCTTAAAGAGGCTAACTGAATCTTGGTGTTGTCATCCTGTAAGTTTTGTATCCTTAAATAAACTTCCAAATGTCTTATCTAGTTGTCAAGTTTCTCTGCATTGACTTCATTGTTAAACATGGGTAAGTCAAATTTAACATCTAGCTTTAAAAATGGACTTTTTCCAAAAGATTTAAGCTTATGAGATTGATTTACTGAGGTAGAGGATGACGATGTAGAGGAAGAGGATGATGATGGAGATGGTGGATCACCATTTCCTCCATGTCCTTTCTTTGAATTATCATCACCTTTCTTTCCTCCTGAAGATCCCTCTCCTTCTTTCTGATGTTTAGACCCTTCTCCAACCAATCTATCATTCCTTTCCTGGTATAATATTCTTACCATCTCAGTCATGTCCAAAAGAGCTTTTCTGAATACCCGTTTTTCTTCTTTTGGATCCATGTCTTTAGGAACTTTTCCTTCCCTTTCAGACATACTTGAAGCTTCTTCTAAGGCTATTGAGGGTGAATTAGAAGGTGGAGATAATGGGACCCTAGCCCTCCTTGGTTGAGGATTATCTTGTGCTCTAACCAATTGTTCTTTCCCTCTTTCAAGTTTAAGCCTAGTAAGCATTAAAACTTGCAAAACAGTCAAAAATATATTTGCACAAAACTTGAGCTATGATACCAATTGTTCTGAAAATGAAACTACTTGTATTTGCAGTTCAAGGTATTCATTTCCATAAAATTATATGTGCAAATTGTTTTATATGTCTTGCAATTGAAATAGTGTTTTTGGTAAATTTCTACATTTTATGTGTGAAGGAGTGTTATTTCATTTTACTATTTATCATGTTAAATCTAAAAAACACAACAAGATAAAATCACATAATATAACACGGCAGCTGATGAGGCAGTTCACCCCTCCTGGGCTACATCTACCGAGTCTAAGGCCCCCAAATGGGCATGTCCTTGCTCTTTCTAGATGCTCAAATTGGTTATACAATGATAAGAAAGCCTAAACAGGCAAAATAAGTTGTGGAAATGAGTTCAGAACACAGAAAATAGTAAATATTGGCTTTGGTTTCACCTCCAATGGTTAACCATAGCCCAATACAGCTCCAACACTCCCTAGGCCCTCATGGCTCTCCAAGCTTCTCGGCTGAAAAAGTACCTAAAGATCAGCTTTGTTGACTCTGTAACTAGTACCATTTGCTTTGGAATGCTCAGAATACCCGAAATTTAAAAAAAAAAAAAAAAAAAAAAAAATCACTCCAAAAGGTTTTGTCTACTGAAAGTTATGACCAACTGAAGTTTTGTCCAAGTTGGCCTAAGGAAACTCCACCAAACTTGGAGTAACTATAGTTAGCTCCGTTAACATTGGCAAAAGCGCCTAAAAAGGCGGACTCCACTCCAGTTTTGTCCATGCGGTTTGGGTGGCATTAACTGTTAAGGTGGGTAGTAGTCACATGGACTGACTACCCCACCACCGGTGGAACCGTGGAGCCAATGGTTATGAAACCATGGCATATAAATGTTATGCGAGACCACCGCCGAGACATGTGAACATGCTAACTGTAAAGCTTAACCATTGGGTTCAATGTTTATCCGCCGAGTTTGACTTGTGGTTCCGAGCCTTGGTCTTATGAATAGGGGCTGGCCCTTAGGGGTTGGCCCCCTTTCTGCCCCAACCTTACCTTTAACAAACTTTATATATGCAATAAGACCATAGGTTGTTAAGAACTGATATGTGGGTAGGCCGGTTGGGCCTGTGGGCTGGCGGCCACCTGACCCACGGTCAATTCCTGCCAACACACAATAATTTTGGCACAATAAACTTGCAGTCTTGGGGCCACGTGGTAGCCTCTAGGAAGGCCACGTGGCGTCCATTAATTGGCCACTGAAATCCATAGTATATCCACTGTGCAATCTGGAGTTGACAAATTTCGATATATGATTGGATGAAGAAGGAATATTTTTTTAATATATTTTTTTTTATTCAAATTCAACCTAAGTCAAACTAGACTTTTGCATGAAATTGTGAATTTTCAAACTTGAATAAATTTCACATACAGTGTCAGATTTGAGTGTCATTCATGGCTACAAGATCGTATCGACGAGGCCTATCATTTCCTTCTAGTTTCAACCAATTTTGAGCAGTTCAAAATTTGAGCATTTTTCCACTTAGGACATGATCACCTGATTAGCCACTACGCATTGTGCAATTACAGTGCCCAAACTTGCCTCTCTTGTCTCCTACACTTATTCTTTGTGCAATGCCTTGGCTAGCCTTTTCCTTACGACACGTTGTGCAGTCTTAGTGCACAGTAGGGTAAGCATGTAAAACTGGGTCGCTTCAACACTTAGAATCCTTAAAGGAATAGCTAAACATTTGAACAAGATGAGCAAGCATGACCTGAATGGATTTAAATGAAATATGGCATGACCATAAGGAGGCTCCAAAATTTGGATGTAGGAAAAAATTTGGAGGGTGTTGTAGCAACGACAACACTTGGTGACGCACTAGAAGAACCCTAGCTTATCTATTTAGGTCTAACATTAAGTATGAGGTCTAGCCTTCTGGAAGTATTGTCTCATTGTATTGATCACCCTAGCTTCCTTACTCAACCTGGTTAAATATGTAGTCCCTTCTATTCCTCTTGTCAGCTCAACACACTTCACAAGACTAGTCAAACTTTAGTTGTTTCGATTAGGGAGTAGGAGTATATGATTTCCATTAGTTTAAGATATTCATAGTTTTTGTATCATCTATGGTGTTACCCCACTATTAGCAAGCCTATTTAGTACCTCAACAGAGTCACTTAAAGGAATCACAAGAATTGCTTCACTATCAGTATGCCTATTCAATACTTTGACAAAATTGCTTGCTTCACCTCTCTGCACAAGAATGCTTTCTCTTCTTTCACCTTTTATTTATTTTATTACTTTATGTTCATTGGCATTTAGTTCACCAAGGTGGAAGAGAGATCTCGACTTATTTAACAAGCAAGATAGGTTGTTCCTTGTTTTATAGAGAGTCTTATATATACATCTTTGAAATTAGTATGCTTGCTTAATATTTTCCTCCTTTCCCTTCTCTACTCGACTGAGTTGACACATTAAGAACCGATCAATATAAATGAATGATTCAAGGAATGAATATCCTATTATAGATACGAGTACTATAGATTTGCTAAGGCTTTCATTGGGAATGAAACATATTTTCCATCTAAGCATCATGGACTCTTAAATATATTTAGGCCCAAACAAATATGTAGACCAAAGATAAGCCAAGTGTTTTTAGTTGTCATAGTTTCCCTTTATAAGCTTTGCCACATGGTTAGCTTTGAGCCAAAAAAAATAGTTTTCATGCACAATCCTTTTAAACAAAGAAAAAATAAAAGAGAAACAAATTAACAATCAAGATAAAGAACAAGAAAAAAGAGAAAATGTAAAGACAAAAATGAAAAGAAGAATTCAAGGATGGTGCAATGCAAAAGAAAAAATAAAAGCTCCTAAGCCTAAACCTAACTTAACTGGGCAGAAAGTTAAGGCTAAGTGAAGTGAAATTTCTAATGCAACCACAAAAGTTTTTCTCGACCAGTAATATGAACGATATGAATGATTAATAGCCAAATGAAACAATGTACAAAAGTAAAGTTGTTTACCTGGATTATCTATACATAAGGATGAAGGTCAAGGCTACAAGCATAAAGGTGTGCTTTGAAAGTTCTCTATCCAACCTGCAAACTTACCACAATATATATGATGATAAACTTGAATACCTTGACGGTATTTCTCAAACACACATCCATACATGTTAAGATCAAGATAGCATTGGAACTTATTATTAATAACCAAACTTGTCAGATATGATTCCTCTAACCAATTGACAATTATATAATAAAAACACCCAACTCCAAAATATTGGAATTCGTGCAAAGATAAGTCTTCAATTATCAAATCAATACTATGAGAAATATCAAGCAAAGAAACCATAAACTGATCTCACTCAGAAACCTTATCAATACTGTGGGGACATGACATAACCATCAACAAAAATTGATGTGCCCCAACTCCTTGAAAAATATCAGAGTAATAAAGAGATGAATCAAATATAAACCAACAATTGTCATTGGATAAACTAGTGGGAAAATAATTAAAGGGACGACAATTGTTAAGGCCGGTGTGTTGATCGAATCTAGAGGTGAACGCATGAGATGTTTCATTATTCAAAGATAAGGATGTATTAATATGAGAGATTATGCAAGCACTTCGAATTAGAGAATATTCCTCCTCACATGATAATTATCGGAAATGATTGATTCATCTTTTCTATTACAGGAGATTGTGACCTTGTATCCGATCCAAAATCTAGTTAGGATACAAAGAATACTAAGACTATGCTAAAAAATTTTAGAAGTATGTGTCAAACAAGATCCAACATTGTTATGAGCTCGAGTAATTACATTCGCAAAATGATTCAAGCACTCGATAACACTCAAGAGGATAAATTGTGCTAGGAAAATGATCAACTTCATAACATACACTAGAAAGATAAGAAGTTTATCATCCCCAAAAGGATTTGATAGGGAGAAATATTTCAGTTGGTAATGATCTTCATTTTGATAATAAATATAACGTGCTTTAAATTTGTGTACATCTGTGAAAGATATGCTCTCCAACCTTGGGTCTGATACAAGGGATTCACATGAAAGAGAATTGACCAAACATGAATATTTTATCCAATCAAAAATTATAAATTGAAGATTAAGATAATTGACTTGAAAATTTTGAAAATCCTTTAAGAGTGAGATCACATCCAGTGAAACAATAGTAAGGAAATAATTGAGCAAGAAAATATGGATCCAATCTATTTTAGGGATCTCATCAGGATTGCAAGAACTTGATATAACCACTAGCAAGAGCCAAAGTGCCTCAATTCCTTGACAAGTCCCTAAATTTTCATATGATGGATCATCAAATTTGGGTGGCTTGGAAAGATATATCAATAGATATGCACCACCATCATCAAATGTGTGCTGAAAACATTATTAATGTGACTGAGTTGATCAGATTTAAGATTAAGCATATGGAACTCTTCATGGGTAAATAATCCAGATGAATCAATCATAGGGATTCCTTGAACATATTTAACATATTCCTCCCAACCTATGAAAGTTTGACCATTAAACAGATCATGAACAATGGATTCAATCTTTTCATCCTCTAATTGTGAAACCATAACATCTTGTAACTGATTGTAGTCAAAGCCAACAAGGTAAATATATAAAGAATTGAAATTAAATTCTAATGTAGCAGCCTCATCAAACACATCTAGGTACAATGAATAGTGTGCTAAAGGTGAGGAAAGATGAAAAGACTTTGGAAAAGTGACATCAGTTATAGTTAAATCTGATTCAAAATTCAAATTTTTCATATTCATATAAGCTTGCAAAAACAATGGATCATTATGCATGTTATGAGTCATATGATCATTTGAACATCCATTGTCACCCAATACACAACTTTAGTCATGATCGGGAGGTGAATGCAAGAGAATATCATGAGGATGTTGAACATTAATTGAATCATCATAACGTTCGTCAGCTTAATGTTCAAATAATGGGAAACTAATGTGATTTTTGGATTTGCATTGCTCTTCCTCAACAAGGGATGTTAAAGCTTCACAAACTTGGCAATCTAATTCCTCTAGTTTAGTATCTGAAAATATATGGATCAAAGGAATTTCAAGAGCATCCTGAAGTAAAATATTTTCCCAATCCAAAACTGATCACCATGTACCTTATCACCACCTTGTACTTGATCACCATGTGAACCAACAAATTGAGAAATAAAAGTATCCGGGACAATTACTGGTAGAGTAGATTGATTAAGAAAATCAAGGTATAGAGGATCATGAGGTGTAAATGATAGAGGATGACAGGTATCCCTTGAAGAAACACTACTTTCAATTGAATCAGATTCAAGATTAAGATTATGCATGTTAGTGTTATCTTGAAGAATCAAGGGATTAGATTCACTGGAATCATGAGAACCATGAAATATTTTTTGAATGAAAACTATTTCATGGGAAGAAGATGAATGCGGGAGAAATAGATCAACACTTTGGTTTTTATATTTCAAAACTCTAGCCTTGGCACGAGGAACCCCTTTGTTTGGTAATGAGAAAGGAGGAGGGCAAGGAATAAGAGTAATACATTCCCCCTCTAATAATGGAGGTGCCTCGTGATGGAGAAAAGTTGGAAGAGAAAAATCATCAAGAGAACCTGATTCAAATTGTTTCATGGAGATTAGAACCAAATGCTGAAACTTCTAACCCATGAAATCCCAATCCACATCTTCTTTGGAAATTTAATAGAAAAGGTGAAGAAAATGATCAAGAAAATCGTCTAATGATTCATCAAGTTTCATTCTAAGTCAATTAATCCTTTTATATACATCTTTATAATCATACCTATCAAAATCTTCACAAACCTCCTTAACAAGTTTCTCAAATGCATGAATAGAAGTAGTTGGTAATGCATGACACCAACGCTTCAAACTACCTTCAAGTGTGAGGATGAATAGTTTAGCCATGACATCCTTACAATGTGTTCCATTAGAAAGAAAAAAAAATTAAAAAATTGAATCATTTGTCCAAGAACAGTTAATTCGCCCTTGCCATTGAATTTAAATTGAGACAAGTCATGAATAAATTATGTGGGGATTGCAAGGTCAAGTTATTTTGAAAAACATCCAGGGATTATGACTTGGGGATGAGCCATTTCAAGATGAAGATTCAAAATAGACTCAATGGACTCAGCTCATCATCTACCCCTCTCTCTAGCGTTAAATTCGTTGACACTGTCGGATGTCACCAACAGTAGGGGGTCTCCTTGGTAAGAAGTCCCAATTAGACCTCACATTGTTTGGAGTAATATCCCATTTAGATAATGGACCAAGCCACCATAACTTAATGGTTTTCCTTGGATGCAATAAACAACATAAGAGAGTATGCACATAATCTTTGAAACAAGAAAGTTGACATTGTGAAGCATACAATTGCAATGTATATAAGATAATTTCAAGGAAGGGAAAGAAAGAGTGAGCTTATAGAAGAAATATAATAGTACTACCCTAATATAGATGCACAAGAGCAAAGAAAAGACTCATTAGTTAACAAGATAATAATGATCATGAAAGCATATAACAATGCACATTCAACAAGATATATACAAAATCAAATGAAATAGTTCATTTTATTTAGTATGTATGATCTGGATTATATCATTATATTTTTTTTCATCCATATCGATGCATTTGGAGTGGAAAAAGTGGAGGAATCAGCTCATGGGACCATTTTTACCGGTGGGACCCAGTTTGGAAAAACATGATCTCAAACCTTCCGGGAGTGTTTTTAGGCATCAAATGACTTTTTTTGGGGGTAAGAATTTGTCGCTTTAGCATAACACCTTTTCATGTTTTTCTACACACAAAGATCTTTCCAACGATGCAAAAAGTGCGTCAATTAGAGTATGTATGCAAAATTTATGCCACTCAGAAGTTTACCTTCATGTTTTCACACATAGTTTGGGAGGATGCCGCATCAGCCCCCATTATTCATGGAAAATGGGCTAGCCACGTGTTTTTGATGTAAAAGACTCTAAAATGGTCTATATTGTAACTCTAGTTAAGAGTTGATGTAGTCAAACTTAACTAGGCTATCGGGATGTGTTATAATCGGGCCACTAGGAGGAAGAGGCATTCCATTCTTTCGAGAGAATTTTGTTCTATAGTTGAGAAAAGATAGCCAGGAGAGATAGGAGGTAGAGAACATAGAGAGGATCTGTGCATTGTAGCAGTCCACAGGCCACAGACAATACTTCTTTGTACCTGTAGCCTTACTTTCCGGATAGAAAAAGAGAGGGAAGCAGCCTCACCTTGCAGCTGGGTTTTCTCCCAAAAGGGTTTTCAAAGCATATCTTGTGTCTAATGTATGTTTCTGTGTGGGATTACTTTTCCATCCTCTACTTTTCTACAATTTTTCAATTCACATGCATGTACTAATTACAATTAAATTTACAAATCTAGAAGTTTAATAAATTTGTAATAGTGTACAAATTCAAAATTTTAATATATTATTATCGGACTTGTTGTGACGAACTGTCCAGTGGAATATCCATAACAGTTTATGAATAATTTGGTATCATAGCAGGTTTCTTTGGGTATTTTTTTGAGATTGCAAGGATCTAGATCGGTGGGGCCAAAAATCGTGAAACCCTAATCATGGCCGATGAATTTGTAAACGAACCTAGTGATCTTGTAGAGGTGAGGTTTACGCAGTTGGAAAAACAAGTCGAGGATATCAACCACAATGTAAACCTCCTCATGGTGGCCTTAAATGAAAAGTTGGGGATATTTGGAGAAGATGGGGTTTTGAATTCAGAGAAAAAATCAGAAGGGGGATCAAGAAGAAACAAAGAACCAACCAAAGAAAGAATCTAGAAAATATCAACCTGGTTCGAGTGTTGTGAATCAATCCCTGTTTAAAATGGAAGCAAAAGTTGATATTAATCCATACCATGGTGAGATCAATGCTCTAAAGCTGAACCACTGGTTGTAGCAACTGAAAGTTTATTTCAACATCCATCATATCAAGGAAGGGAAAAAGATCTCATTCACACAACTGAAATTAGAGGGCCATGCACTGACTTGGTGGGAAAGCCACACAAAAACCCTGAGGTTGGAGGGAGAACCTCCAATGACTAAGTGGTAGAATTTCAAAACTGACATTAAGTCACAGTTTTATCCCATTGGGTATGTGAAGGAACAGTGGATTTGGTCACATTACTTTAGGCAAAAGCTAGGCCAAAGTGTGCATGATTACACCATGAAATTCTGAAAGATGGCTATAATGTTGGGTATCTCTCCAAAAATCCCAGATGTACTACTCAAGAATCTAGGGGGTCTGTAATGCCACTTGTGTGAGCAAGTGATGCTATTCAAGCCCAAATTGGTGGATGATTCTTGTGTATAAGCATAATACCTGGAGAACATAGGCCTGAAGAGAGAACAATCAAGTGGATTGAAGAAGAAGGAGAAACGTGATGCTTCTAAGGAGGGAAAGAAGAAGCAAAAAGGGGGAAAAGATAAAAAGATGGTAGCCACAACACACCAATGCAAAGATCTTAGCAACCACTACAACATTGATGGCCATACAAAGGAGAAGTGTTGGAAGTTAGCATCTGAAGCTAAACTTGAAGAACAAGAAGAAATATAATAATAAGACGAATCTCATGGCCATTGATTCGAGCAACCAAGTTGAAAGTAGCTCAGACATGGATGAGAAGATCGTTTGTACATCAGTGTAGAAGGAGGCAAATCTAAGTAGTCTTTAGCAGCAATAAGAGAAAAAAATGACCAAACTCTTCCATATAAAGATACAGGTCAAGAAGACAACTATTGATGCTCTGTTTGACCCAGGATCGCGAGCGAATCTGATTGCAGTAGAGCTGGTCAAGAAGTTGGGGTTGGAAGTTCGTGATCATCCAAACCCATATCCACTAGGATGGGTAAATAAGGATGCATAGCTGAAGGTAACTAAACAGTGAAAAATTAGATTTTCTATTAGTGTTGATTTTATTGATGAAGTAGATATAAATGTGGTTCCCCTTGATGTATGTGGAGTCATGTTTGGGATTCCATACATGTATATGCGTGATGTAATATTCACAAGAAGAGCCAACCAATATAAACTTGTCAAGGATGGAAAATCATTCATCATCAATATGCACAAAGGAAAGTTGAAAATTTCGCTAGTAAGTGCCAACAAAGCCAAGAAATTGATCAGTTCTAACAAGAAGCATGTTTTATTTCTTTTAAGAGAAAGTTAGTCTAAAGAGGAGTCAATAAGAGGCAAGGTATCCTTGGATGGGTGTACTAAGAAACAAAAACAGTAATTGCAGGAGTTTTTACATGCATACAGGGATGTGTTCCGAGAACCTAAAGGGTTACAACCTAAGAGAGAAGTGGAGCACGTGATCCATCTATTCCCAAACTCCCAATTGCCAAATATTGAGTTGTACAGAAAATCTCTTATAGAAGCAAGTGAGGTGAAGAAACAGTTCAGTAGCTGCTGGAATGTGATGTCATTAGACCTAGTACATCACCATGTGGGTCACCCATCATCATTGTGCCGAAGAAGGATGGGTCTTGCCGTATGTATATAAATCATAGGGCATTGAACAAAATCACACTCAAGAACAGATACCCCCTTCCCAGGATAGATAATTTGTTGGATCAGTTGCAACAAGAAAAATACTTCACCAAGCTAGATTTGAAGTCTGGATATCACCAGGTTCGAGTCAAATAAGAAGATATCTATAAGACCACCTTCAAAACCAGATAATGTTTGTATGAGTGGTTAGTTATGCCATTTGGCCTATGTAATGCACCAACTAAATTTATGAGGTTAATGAATGATGTACTAATCCCTTTTATAGATTCATTTGTTATTGTCTATTTGGATGATATACTGGTATATAGTGCTACCTGGGAGGAGCATATTTCAAATTTGACGCAAGTGCTAGAAACATTGAAGAATCGTCAGATGATAGAAAATATCAAGAAGTGTGAGTTTATGCGGCAGGTTTTGGTGTATCTGGGTTATGTGATTGGTGGAGGAGAGTTGAAGATAGATCCTTCCAATATGGAGGCCATCATGAGACGGTTGACACCTACTAATGTTTCTAAGTTCAGGAGTTTCAATGGGGCAACACCGTACCTAAGGAAGTTTAAAGCCCCATTTTCAGCATTAGCAGCACCACTCCATGTCGTAACAACATGGGACAAGAGTTTCCAGTGGGGAAAGGGTCAACAAAAGGATTTTGAGGAGCTAAAGAAGAAGATCAGTGAAGCACCAGTTCTAGCATTGCCAAACTTGTAGAGACCCTTTGAAGTGGATATAGATGCGAGTGGGTAAGTTATGGGAGTTGTCTTAATGTAGGGAGGAAGGCCTGTATGTTACCATTTTGAAGTATTTCATGGTGTGGTTCTTAACTACCCTACCTACAATAAGGAGCTCTTTTTCATGGTGCAAGTTGTGAAGTGGAAGCAATATTTAATGGGAAGGGGATAGTAATCCATACAGATCACTAGTCGTTATAGTATTTGCAGGCCTAAGGTAAGCTACAATAGACCAGACATTACAAGTGGATGGGGTTTCTACAACAGTTTCGTTTGGTGATCAAGTATAAGAAGGACAACAAAAACAAGTTAGTTAACATTCTTTCAAGGTCGCCCACATCGAAGATTACAACTTTGGATACTCTTATGCACATGGATCCATTCACTCATGATGCATAAAAAAAGGAATATTTAGAGGATGAGGACTTCAAGGAGGTGTATCAACAGTTGCAGAGTCAGATTCATGTGCATGATGGAGACAACATCATTGACTACCATCTCCAAGATGGGTTACTCTACATTCTAGATAAGCTATGTGTTCCTAAAGGTGAGAAATTGCATCTGATTAGGAGGCTCACACCTCCAAGGTTGTAAGGCACTTTGGTGTAGGGAAGACCATGGCTAACTTTCAGAGGTATGTGTATTGGCCCAAGATGTAAGAGTAGGTAGCTAAGTTCATAAGATGATATATGCTTTGTTGTACCAAAAATCCTAGAAACAAGAAATAGGGTTTATATCATCCCTTACCTATATCTACTCATCCTTGGGAAAGGATTTCCATGGACTTTGTGGGAGGTTTACCGACAACCAAGAAGGGACATGACTACCTGTTCATGGTAGCTAATAGGTTCAGCAAGATGTGTGTTTTGATGCCCTGTAAAAATACCATCAGTGGGAAAGAAGCAACAAACTTGTTCTTTGGACATGTCTAGGTGCACTTTGGGATACCAAGGAGCATCATTTCAGACTAGGATACAAGATTTCTCAGTGCATTCTAGACTACATTGTATGAGAAGATGGACACAAAGTTGAAGAGATCTATAACATTCCATCCATAGACAGATGGGCAGACAAAAGTAGTCAACACGACTTTGGTGCAACTTCTGAGGGGATACAACCAGAAGCTTCTGAAGACCTGGGATGAAAATATGGTATATATACAACATTATTATAATAGAGCAGTCCACACTTCTACAGGAAAGCCCCCATTTGAGATTTTTTTTGGATATTTTACACCTTCACTTTTGATATTTCATATGGGCAACAAGGAGGAGTGAGAGAATATCTTATAGGAGATGCTTTGAGAGCTAAAAATTTTATAGAGAAGATAAGGAAAATCCATCTATAGCTACAAGAAACACTATATAAGTCACAAGAGAAGTACAAGGCTAGACATGATCAACACATAATAGAGAAATCATTCAACAGGAAATTCCCCATTTGAGATTTGTTTTGGATATTTTACACCTTCACTTTTTGATATTTCATATGGGCAACAAGGATGAGTGAGAGAATCTCTTATAGGAGATGCTTTGAGAGCTAAAAATTTTATAGAGAAGATCAGGAAAATCCATCTATAGGTACAAGAAACACTATATAAGTCACAAGAGAAGTATAAGGCTAGACATGATCAACACATAATAGAGAAATCATTCAAGGTGGGAGATATAGTATAGCTATAGTGGAACAAGGAGAGGCTGTAGGGGCCTGGTAAGAAAATAAGGACTCTCCGATATGGTCCCTTTGATATACTGGAAAAGGTGGGTGATAATGCCTGTTGACTCATTTTTCCACCATATATGTGAATTTTCTCAGTTGTGAATGTGGAGAATTTGAAACTCTACAAGTCTTACATGCTAGATCAGGAAGAGGAAGATGTCCTGCCTTCTATGGAGGATTTGGTACCAAATTCTTAGGAAAAGTTGACAGTAGATACAATATTGCATAAGACTTCCAAAACTACAAGATAGGGGCAGCATGACCTTTGGTAGATTGGGTTGAAGGGACAACTTCCAGGAAAGGCTAAATGGTACACCAGAGATAAGGTAGAGGAAAAATTTCCTCACCTCATTCAGTAAAAGCTTTTGAGGACCAAAAGCCTCCCAAAATGGGGAGGTGTGATCCAAATTAGATCATTATATTGTTTGTCATCCATCTTGATGAATTCAAAGTGGAAAACGTGTAGGAATCAACACATGGGACCATTTTTTACTGGCGGGACCAATTTGGTGAAATGGGGTCCGAAACCTTCTGAGAGTGTTTTGAGGCATCGAATGACATTTTTGGGGCTAAAACCTTGCCGCTTTAGTGACACAACTTTTCATGTTGTTCTACACACAAAGATCTTTCCAACAATGCAAGACACGCATCAATCAGAGTTTGTATGCAAATGTTATGCCACTTAGAAGTTGACTTTCCTATTCTCATAACTATAGTTCTGGAGGATGCCACATCAACCCCCATTATTCATGGAAAATGGGCTAGACACGTGATTTTGATCTAAAAGAATCTAGAAGAGTCTATATTATAGCTCTAGTTAAGAGTTGATGTTTTCAAACTTAACCACTAGTAGGCTATTGAGTTGTGTTATAACCAGGCCACTAGGAGGAAGCGACATTTCATTATTTTGAAAGCATTTTGTTCCATAGTTGAGCAAAGATAACTAGGAGAGGTAGGAGGTAGAGCACACAAAGAGGATTTGTGCACAATAGCATCCCACAGGCCACGTACATTACTTCTTTATACTTTCAACTTTATTTTCTAGAGAGAGAAAGGGAGCGAAGCGACCTCACCTTCTAACTAGGTTTTCTCTTGAAAGGGTTTCCCAGATCACATATTGTGCCTTATGTGTGTGTGGAAGCTTAATTTTTCATTCTTTACTTTTCTGCATAATTTCCATTCACATGCATGCACTAATTACAATTAAATTTACAGATCTAGAAGTTTAATAAAATCGTAATAGTGTAAAAAATCAAAATTATAATATATTATTATCATATATGCTGTGATGAATTGTTTAGTGGAATAACCATGACAGTTTATGGATCAATATATTAACATAATATATACTTTAAACATTAAAAGAATAGTCTTACAACATCCCTAATATGTTAATTTTTCATATTGTCCTATGTTGTATCAACTTCTTTAACCCAATTCACGTCTTCATTTAACAATGCATTCAATTATTAGCAATGTATCCAATCATAAACTATAACTAAAGATAAAACAATATAGGAAATGACAAAGAAGACAACACAACAACCATAAGAGACAATAGATTGGTCCAAGACCAAGGAAAAACCCCACAAGGGAGAAAACCCTTTCAAATCTTCTTCTTTATTATATCGTCATAAAAAGTTTTCAGTAGAGAGTACAATGAGCCAAATACATCAACTTGCATCATATATTTACAGAACAAAAGTAGACTGTAGAACTATAGAAAAACAGAGACAAACCCTTTATCCATCAGACCACTGAAGCCAACTGAAGGTAACTGTCAAACCCTAGATCAAAATCTTGGACGCTTCCACCATGGCAAACTACATACGACTGAAATTTCCTGGATGCTCCCTTAGCTAATGTGTGCAAGTGTTTATGTTTGACCCAGACACTCCCATGAGGAGCTTGTATGTGTGCTTCTAGGGATAAACACACACAGAACTACTCCAACCCCCATACACTCCCTTCTAGCCACAATGCGAGTGACTGGGACTCCCCAGATGCACCCTTGACCACTTTGTGTGTACATCTAGGGACCAACACTGCCCAGTCTGCTACAAAACCCCTAGATGCTCCCTTCAAGCTTTAGTGCAAGCAACTAAGACCTCCCAGGCACACCCTTGACCACTCTGTGCGTGCATCTGAGGAAGATAATTCTTAGTTATGAAACAACGTCTGAGAAACGGAAACCCTAGATTCGTGTGAGCTTCAACCTTATAGTTTTGGACCCTTGGGTGAACCTCCTTCATCAGACTTGTGTAAACCAAGACAATAGAAGAGAGTAGAAGATTTCTTTATCAATGTATCTAAATGAGCTTGAGGTTTCTTCTATTTATAGGATTCCATGAGGGTCCACTTGTTTTTGAGGCCGACCTTTCCAATTATACATGTTCTTAGGGCCGACCTATTCCAATATACATGAGTGGATCAAATAAATTCAAAAACCAACTTCTGCTTATCCAAATAGGGTGATCTTTAAGTCGGTTTTGGTCTTCTCGAAAATAGGAATTTAATGCACTCATAATCTCAGTCATATGAGTTTTCCAAGGTGGAATTTGATCCTAGTTGCAAAAATTAATACTCCCTCTCAACGAGGAAGAATTCCACCTGTTAATATTTGTTTGTTGATCATCACATCATCCTTCCATGTTTTTGTCATGCTTTGGCTGTCTCTACTCAACTATATATGTTGAAACTTTCTCATATATAAAAGAAGAAGAATCGAGGAGCATTAGCTTCCACTCATACTGAGATATAGGATAACTAATCATATAGGGGAGCACATTTTCGACCCTCTAATCTCATCAGGGGGCTCATTCTCAACCCAAAATCTAAAAAGGGGAGCAAGTATCCACTCAATTATATTTCCTACTGATCTTCTCATTAATGACCCTCAATAGTCATGTGGTAGAACACTTGCATCATAATCAACTTGGGTTGTACACCCCAAGTACACTCTCAACCCGTTTGCCAAATGGGGAGCGGTATTCCCAACAAGTCTTGCTTGAGGGTATGATGCCAACTAGGGTATACTCTGCATAGAACAGATAGAATCTCCTACCCTATGGAGATAAGGGAGCAACATATCCAACCCTATGGGTAAAAAATAGGGGAGTTCCCTATTGTCCAGAGATCCCTCAACCCCGGGAGCCCTCTATCTATCTCAATTCCTCACCCTGGGAGCTCAAACAGGGTGGGAAGAGTTGGCTTAGTGTCCTCAATCAGCGCAGCCCCTTATCCAGAGGGGCCACATCCATCAATCCAAGCTCCTCTCTGAATACCAAGAACTTTCCTTTCGGTAATGCCTTGGTGAGAATATCTACAATATGCTCATCTATGGATATGTGATGGAGTCTAACAATTCCTCTTTGCACCATGTCTCGAATAAAGTGATATCGAATCTCAATGTGCTTGAACTTGTCATGAATGAGATTCTCTACCAAACATATCCCATTATTTTTGTTACAATATATCACTATAGATTATAGGACTTGCTCAAATAACTCTCCAAAGAGCTTCCTCAACCAAAATGCTTCATAGCTAGCCATGCTAGCGACAACGTATTCTGCTTCGGTGGTGCTCAATGCTATAGACTTTTGTTTCCTACTCATCCAGGATATCATGATAGATCCAAGCCTAAAGCAACATCGAGATGTACTCTTCCTGTCGATAACATTTCCTACCATTAGGGGAATTTTGAGGTCTAAAATGGGCCTCCTATGAAAAATGTACAACCAAAATAAAATTTATAAGAACCAATAAGATTCAATATGATGATGTCGACCATGGGGGATGATTCACCATTTTTGGAGTAAAAAAGTAAAAAGATAATAAAACTATTTTTTCAACTCGTATTTTCAACTTATCTCCCTAGGGTTTTACTCAAATTTTGAGTGAGAGTACTCATTGGATGTAAAATTTAATTCCTCATCCAAGGAGTACCCATGTTGCATACTTTCAATTGACTTTTTTACACTAAAAAAGAGAAATACATGAAAAATCGTGATTGCAATCACATTTTTCATGTATTTCTCATTTTCGTGTAGTAGGGTCCATCGAAAGTATGCAACATGGATACTCCTTGAATGAGGAATCAAATTTTGCATCCAATGAGTATTCCCACTTGAAATTTGAGTAAATCCATAGGGAGATAAGTTGAAAATACAAGTTGAAAAGGTAGTTTTTTATTTTTTCCCTCTAAAATTTGATGGTGTAATCTAATCCTATTTTATTATTTCCACTATTATTTTATGATTTCCTTAGGAGGCCCATTTTAGACCTCAAAATTCCCCTAATTCTAGTGAGCATCAGTGTATCCATGAAGTCGAATATCTCTAACAGAATATCTCAGACCAGGTGTGATCGACCCATGCAAATATCTCAATACATGTTTCGTAGCAATCCAATGTGGATGGAGGGGCTTGGTCATGAATTGACTCAAAGTGTTTACTGCATAGAATATGTTTGGACAGGTGTTCACAACGAACATCAGAGCCCCAATCAGTTGTTTATACTCGGATGCATGGAAAATTTTAGGGGCTAATGTTCACCCAGTGGGCTAATTTTCCATGATTTTTCCAAAAAAAAGGTGATTCACCCGAATTTTATAATATAAAATTACTTTCCCTTAAAAATCGCCAACATTATATAGAGACTATGTATAAAATCATTATAAATTGTAATAATTTTACAAATATATCAATAAACATTTTATAGTTGGCATATTACATATTAGTGAAATTCACCAATGTTTTTAAACTTCAAGAAAATTTTCCATCCTTAAAATTTTCCTTGCTCGGATGGATTTTCCAAATCGAGTCCTACAGATTCTACACATAACTTTTTGAAGTTCATTTCCATTGGTGTGGCCATGGATTTGCATTCAGTCATTCCAAATGTTTCCAGCAGCTTTACTACGTATTTTCCTTGTGAAAGGAAAATCTCACCAGGCCTTTACCACATCTCAAGACCTAGAAAGTAGTGCATGAGGCCAAGGTCCTTCATCTCGAATTCAGAGGCTAGCTCCCTCTTACACTCAATCATCAGAGGCTCACTAACTATCAAGAACAGATTGTCAACATATAAAACCAAAATCAATGGCATAACGTGGACTACCTTGAAGTAGAGGTTGGGATCAACATTTTTTCTTGTGAATCCAAACTTCATTAACTGTCAATGTATGCACACCAAGGTCGGGGAGCTTGCTTCAAACCATACAATGCCTTCTTCAACCTACAAACATGCATTCTTCGATCTTCCACTTCAAATCCATGTGGATGTTCAATATATACTTTGTCTTGTCATAGGCCATGAATGAATGCGGTCTTTATGCCCATTCGATGAAGAGTCCATCCTTGACTAGAAGCAAGGAAAACTATCTAATGAATGGTTGTATATCGAGCCACAGGAGAAAATATGTCATCATAATCTTCTCCCTCTTTCTGAGAGAATCCTCGAGCTACAAACCTCTCTCTATATTTCTCAATGCTACCATCACTTCCATATTTGATCTTGAAAATCCATTTTGAATTCACGAAAAACTTCCCATTTGATCTAGGCACAACATCCCATACATCATTTTTCACAATTGATTCATATTCCTCGGCCATAACATCCTTCCAAACTTGATCTTTTACAGCTTCTTCGATTGAGGAAGGTTCAGCTTGAATCATAGTGCTCATGGCTTCAACATATCCCTAACACCTGTATGGTTACTTCCTTACTCTAAATGATCTACGAATGGAAACATTTCTTTCAACATTTTGTAGAGTATCACGGAGCCAAAGTGGTCTCTTCCTAGTAGGAGGATCACTTGGAGGAGGATCTAAAGGATCCATAAGCTCCATGGGATCATCAACTATATCAGTTGCAGACTCGTGCATAGAAGGACCATCTAGAATATCCCAGTCATCATTTTCCTTCAAGGGAGGATGAGGCGGAGGAAGGTCTCTTGGTAGCTGCATCTTTATCGAATGCTACATCCCTACTAATTTCGACCTTCCTTTGACTAAGAATATATATTCTATATGCTTTAGAATTTTCACAATAACTCAAAAACGTACCTTTTCTTCCTATAGCTTCCAACTTATTTCTTTTGTCCTTCGTCAAATGAAAATATACAGAGCATCCAAATACATGAAGATGGGTAATATCGGGTTTGACATCTGTGAATATTTCTTTGGGGATCTTATTTTCTAAAGCTTGATAAAGAACCTTGTTTTGAACATATACAACAACATATGTGTCTTCTACCCAAAGGAATTTTGGCACTTTTTGATCATGGAGCATGGCACGGGCAGCTTCTAATATACATATTTTCTTCCTTTCCGCTAAACCATTTTGTTCAAGAGTATATGTCATAATTGTTTCCTTCTTGACCCCTTCTTTCTTGTGAAATTCTATGAACTTGTTTGACATGTATTCCCCTCCATTATTGGACCTGAATGCTTTGATTCTCTTCCCTATTTGATTTTAGATCAAGGTTTTGAATTCCTTGAACATTTCAAAGGCTTCATCCTTGTGCTTTAAGTAGTATATCCATGTCTTTCTTGAGAAGTCATCAATGAAAGTGATGTTGTAGAGATGACCACTAATAGAATGCACAGGGATTGGACCACATATATTGCAACAAATGAGATGGTGAATGTCATTTGTCTTGTTCTCACTAGAGGGGAATGGTCCCCTTATTTTCTTTCCACTCTCACATCCTGGAAAAACTCCATCATGATGGGCTTGAACATCGGGAATACCTAAGACCAATTTCTTTAATTTCAGAAGAGAATCATAGTGTAGATGAGCCAGTCTCTGGTGCCACAACTCACTTAGATGAATGGTATTATGAAACAATTCTAGAAGTGACCTTCCAGAGACTCTATAGAGTCCTTAAAATCTTGATCCTAAAGTGAATGCATCTCTCATAGGTGAACCAGTAAACCAACTCAAAACTCTTCCTTTGATGAAGGAAACCCTCATCCCTTTATCTTCCAATGTGGATATAGATACCAAATTCTTCATTAATCTCGACACATACATAACATCGTGCAACATAACTGATTCCCTAGAATTCAACTAAAATTTGACAAATCCAAAAGCTTTCACAGGATGAGTAGAGTTGTCTCCAAGAATTATCTTCAGCTTAGTCTCCCTTTATACAAGATAAGATAAGACTCCCTTGTATCTAGAGAAATGATGAGTGGCCCCAATATCAACCAACTAGTAAGGGCATAAATAAGAATGTATTTAGATTTATTTACAACATTACTTTCATACCTAGGGACTCTTGACTTCTTTTGAGGAGGATGATCTTCTTCACAGTCACTTGAGGAATTTCTTCTTCTTCTTTCATATATTCTATCATGGTTATTTCTTTGATATTTTTTTTCTTCTTTTATTATTGTTGTTGCTTCTTGTGTTGTAACGATGCCTTTTTCTCTTCTCGGGATAGTCTCGAGCATAATGACCTTTCTTGTGACAATTATATCATTCAATATGAGATAAATATCTGTCATTACTTCCCTTTTCATTTTGAGAAGGGGGCTTCTTTGATGAACCTCTTTTCTCTTCTTCTTCTTTTCATGAGTGATATATGCAACGGGCTCTCCTTCTTCATGCTTTTGAATCCTTCCTCTTACTATCATCCTTAGTTCTTCTTCAGTAATCTTCCCAACAATTTCTTCAAATGATGAGAAAACATTTTTATTGCTTATTGAAGTAATGAAGGTTTCCCAAATAGTAGGGAGACCTCTAAGAGTCACAACTACTAAATTCCTGTCAAGCACATTTTCTCCAACTCTTTGCAAATGATCTCTAAGGGGAGATATCCTCATAATGTAGGATTGAACAACTTCTCCTTTGTTCATCTTGGTTTTTTTGAGTTTATCTTTTAAGGTGACGATCTCATTCAAATTGTTGATTTCATACATGTCGGCTATCTTGTCATACATGTCTTTAACTTTCTTAAATTCCCAACATATGTAAGTAAATGATCTTGTAAACCATCGACTATAACTTTATTTGCTTTGGACTCACATTTCTTGTACCTATTTTTGAGGGAAGCGGAAGCATTTTTCAAAGGCTCGGGGATCCTTCCTTGGACCTATACCAGCACATCATTATTGTGATCTATGATCTCCAACCTGACTTTCCATGCAGAAAAGTTTGATGTGTCCCCCAACTTTTCATGCTCCTTGAAGGTAGAGGAAGATATCTTGATTTTGATTGGGCAATCTTATTTCCAATAATGATGGCTTCAATGCTTGTCTTCTTTTGGGCTTGTCTTTCACCTTGGCTTTGATGCCGTTGTAGCGTAATCTAGCCCAACTGAAAGGTCAAAGATTAAAAAAAAAAAAAAAAAATCCAACACATGGTTAAATTTGCTAAGTTTGATGACACCTGTCGATATGGGTTGGTAGCTCCACAAATGGAAGACATTCTTGGTGCTCCTAAAGATAATAAAAATGGTGTTAGAAGGAATATTTCTAGGATTCATTTCGTGCAAGAAGAGAGGTTTTCAAAGAGTATAAATTTTATACCAACAAGAAGACTGGTCGACTTATTAAGTTCAACACATTATTAACCACATATGAGGTTGTGTTGAAAGACAAGGCCATTCTCTCAAAGATCAAGTGGAATTATCTCATGGTTGATGAAGCACACCGATTGAAGAATAGTGAAGCTTCACTCTACACTGCTCTCTATGAATTCAGTACCAAAAATAAGTTGTTGATTATTGAGACGCATTTGCAGAATAGTGTTGAAGAGTTGTGGGCTCTACTGCATTTTATTGATCAGGAAAAGTTTAGGAATAAGGATGATTTTGTGGAGAAATACAAAAACTTAACCTCAATCAATGAGAATGAGCTTGCTCTTCTACAGAAAGAGCTTTGTCCTCATCTGCTCCGAAGAGTCATCAAAGATGTTGAGAAATATTTGCCGCCAAATATAGAACACATTTTAAGAGTTGAGATATCTCCTCTTCAGAAACAGTACTACAAATGGAATTTCGAGTGGATATTTCATGATTTGAATAAGGAAGTGCATGGAAACCAGGTGTCACTATTAAATGTTGTTGTCAAATTGAAGAAATGATGTAACCATCCATTTCTATGCGAGAGTGCAGATTATGGATATGGTGGAGATGCCAATATAGATTATAACAACAAAGTTCAACATATTATTTTAAGCCGTGGTAAGTTCTTATGGACAAATTGCTTAATAGCCCACCAATTCATAAATCGAAGCCCAACTCAATGCACAAGGTACAATGTCAAGGGAGAAGCCCATAGGGGGCTATTACTTTTGCATTACATGTCGATATAAGTTATGGACCACAAATATTATGTGAAAAATAATGTGTTAATGGCGTCAGAAGTTAGCTTTGAGTTGAAAATGTGAATTTTCAAAGCTCAACAATTAATAAAAAATTATTGGAACAACTTTGGTTACAACTATGGTACCACATTTGAAGTGTAAGGTATACACCCATCTACAATAACAGTTAAAGAAAATTCCTCACGTCACTTGTTAAGGAGTGTACACAACACCATTTTGATTGTGTTTTATATTTTCAAACCAATATTCTCATATATCATTTAAAGATTTGTTGAGGTATAACCCTTACCTCTTCGAACTCATATACAGAAAACGCAGACATCTCTAGGTAGTGAATTTCGGGATCAATTTTCGAGCAAATGGCGTTGAATTTTAAAAATCCACAACGTGGGGTTTTTTTAGTGAGTACCCCCAATTTATTTCCACGCAAGAAGTTTCCAAAATTTGGAAGCGGTTTCAGATATTTCCCTAGTTTTCCAAGGCTAGTTTTTGCAAAAACGTCATGCAAACTGGGGATGATTCATTTCTGTTGAAATTCGATTTGTATTATGTCAATTTCCTTATTAGGCAAGACTTGGAATTCAATCAAATTTACTTTCTGTTGATGCTAAAAGGCCAATTGAAGATACTCAATTGCAATAGAAAACAAGACTTTTGAAGCCCGACTATTGAGATCAACGTCAACCTGGTTGAAAAAAAAAAAACTCAATTCATTTAGTTCAACACTATCAGTGGCATGTTTTACTGCAACATTTTTCTAGTTCATTTCTCATGCTCAACCTCTGATACACTTTCAACCTAGCGTTACATCCAAACATATTTTGTGCTTATGTGTTATTTTCAATTATGGGGCAGTTTGTAATTCACGTAATATTTCTTATCTCGTCCGTTAAAGAAGAGGAAAAACATACGCTTATAGAGAAAATCTTAGGTATGGATCCAAAGATTGGTGGTCAAATTAAATCACATTTTTGGCAGAAAATGAATGACATCGACTGCATCCTCATGCCATGTTTATAGATAAAATGGGCAATAAAGAATTTATATGCAAAGCATTATGGGAGTTTTGAGGTCTAAAATGGGCCTCATAAGGAAATTATAAAATAATAGTGGAAATAATCAAATAAGATTAGATTATATCATCAAATTTTAGAGGGAAAAAAGAAAAAAGTATTTTTTAACTCGTATTTTCAACTTATCTTTCTCCGATTTTTCTCAAATTTTGAGCGGAAACGCTCATTGGATGCTTTCATTCATCATCCAAGGAGTACCCATGTTGCATACTTTCGATGGAGCTTGCTACATGAAAAATAAGAAATAGATGAAAAACATGATTGCAATCATGTTTTTTTATGTATTTCTCATTTTTCATGTAGCTGGGTCCATCAAAAGTATGCAACATGGGTACTCCTTAGAAGAAGAATTACATTGTGTGTCCAATGAGTACTCCCACTCGAAATTTGAGTAAAACCTTAGAGAGATAATTTGAAAATACGAGTTGAAAAGGTAGATTATATATATATATATATATTTACCCCAAAAATGGTGAATCATCCCCCATGGTTGACATCATCATCTTGAATCCTATTGGTTCTTATAAAGTTTATTTTGGTTGTACATTTTTCTTAGAAGGCCCATTTTAAACCTCAAAATTCTCCTAATGGTACTCAATTGTGACTTCTGAAAGTTTAATTTCCATGTCAAAGACCCGTCAGTGAAAAATTTCAAGCCACTATACTAGCGTCCAGCGTAAAATTTCAACAACCACAATATTTTGGCTAAAGCATAAAAGATTTACTTGGGTTGGCGCAATTCCTCCATTGAGTTGTGGGCTACTACATGGCATGGCATCTAAAACTGTGGTGGTTCCATAATGTCATCCTCATATGAATGATGTGCATGAGACCCAAACAATTAAAGGTTCATATTATTTGAGCCTAATATCAACGCACCACAAAGCTTTTGCTCAAATCAATAGAAACCCAGTAGCACAAACTACACGAGACTTATGTTAAGGAGTGCTTTTGGGGATGGTTTTTCCCAAACCGCTCATCAAAAGATCAATGGTTAATATCCATTATGACATCACTACTTGTACCTTCCTAGAACCACCAAGAGGTGCTCCCGCAATTAGTTTCCAATTTCAATAAAGGGCATATGTGTGACAACAACTGAGCCCACATGATATCCATGTCCATGTTTGGTCTTAATCTTTTTGTTTTACAATTAATTTTATTTAATGTGACAAGCATGGTAAAGGAAGTGGATTTAATAACGTTATATATATTATTTATATAATATATATAATATTTAAAGTTATCATTGTAACTTCATTATTGTTAGAATCTTTTCCAGAAGCAGTAGTTCAAAAACTATTTGAGAATCAGTTTTCAAACGGATTATAACAATTAGACAGTTAGGGCTAGCAACAAAAATAAAAGACCAGAAGTGAGAAATTAGGGGGTTTCGGTTAAATTACAGCCACCCATGCCTAGCATTGTAAAAAGAATTTCTCTTTGAAATCAAATATATATTGCAATTTGATTCCAGCATTGGGAAGTTACGTGATTATATTTCCCTTGTGACCCTATATTCATATATGTCTTTTCTTCTCTTGGACAGTGTAGGATGCAGTTGGTGCTTTAGTTTAGTTTTTAATGAATTTACTTAATCGTACTCATGAAAATTAATCTCTTAGCCCTTAATGAAGTGCTCCACATCCAGGAATTCCATTCATATTTTTCCAGTCTTAAATTATTCTTTCTCCAATAGTTTAAATTCAGATTCGTAGGTGCCTAATTTAAACTATGTTTTCTATTCTTCTTCGATCAATTCTTTTAGTCTAGCACTCTACAACTCTCATAGCTTCTCTGTCCATTCTAATTTGGAAGGCTAGGGTTTCAAAATTAGAAGCTTTTCTTGCAAGCCCTCATGGCTTGTACCTCAACCCACTACTTTTAAGTATTTTTATCCAATTTTAAAATGTATCAGGCACTGGTTTCCCCACAGCTAGAAATTGTCTCCTTGGGAACAACATATACCATTAAGGAATTTAGACTTCTGTGATCCATAACATTGTTTAGAGACTTTTCGGCGTAATCACATAGATATTCTTTTGTCGACGCGTTTCGAACCAACAAGTGTGGTTCATCGTCAGGACCAACCACACTTAACGGTCCTGGCGATGAACCACACTTGTTGGTTCGAAACACGTCGACAAAAGAATATCTATGTGATTACGCCGAAAAGTCTCTAAACAACATATACCATGTTAATTTTTCATATTGTCCTATGCGATATCAATTACTTTAGCCCAATTCACATCTTCATTTAACAATGCATTCAATTATTAGAAATGTATCCAATCATAAAATGTAACTAAAGATAGAAAAATATAGGCAATGACAAAAAAGAAAACAACACAACCATAAGAGACAATAGATTGGTCCAAGACCAGGGAAAAACACCACAAGGAAGAAAACCCTTTAAAATCTTCTTCTTTATTAGATTGTCATAAAAAAAATTCAGCAAAGAGTACAATGAGCCCAATACATAAATGTGCAGTAGAAATTTACATAATAGAAGCAGATTGCAAAACAACAGAACAATAAAGAGAAACCCTTTGTCCATTAGACCACTGAAGCCAACGGAAGGCAAATATCAAACCCTAGATCAAAACACTGAACACTTCTAGCAAGGAAGACTACGTGTGACCTAAACTTCCTGTATGCTTCCTTAGCCACTGTGTGCGAGCATCTATGTCTGAACCAGACACTCCCAGGAAGACTGTGTGCATGCACCTAGGAACAAGCACACACAAAACTGCTCCAAACCCCTAGACACTCTCTTCCAACGACTGTGCGAGTGACTAGGACTGCGCAGACGCACCCTTGACCACGTTGTGCATGCGTCTGGGCACCAACACTATCTGATCTGCTTCAAAAACCCTAAAACACGAGGGCTTCAGTGGGGAGCAATATCATACCACGTGGGTTCATATTGGGGGAAATATATTGAGGTAAAAATGACATAATATATTGAGCATATATTAAGTGGTAAAGGGTTTTTATATTGGAAGGTATAAAAAATGGAGCTCAAGTTTAATGAAAAAATATAAAGGGGTGTAAAAATGTTAATTGAAAAATGGATACCTACAATATCTAGTGAAAGTAGGGGATTTTTAAATTGGGAAGGTGTATTGGGTTGGCATTGATAGGGTGTTAAATAATGTGATTTTTAGAGGAATTTTCCAATATGTAATCAAATTAGGGGTATTGTTTAGTATGCCACGAACGCACGTGATATGTCAGATGTTCATTGAGTGAAGCCCCCATGCCCTAAATGTTCCCTTCAGGCTTCAGCGTGAGCAACTAAGACCTCTCAGACGCACCCTCGACCACTCTGTGTGTGTGTCTAGGGACGAGAATGCCTAGTTATGAGACAACATCTAAGAAATAGAAAACCTAGATTCGTGCAAGCTTCAACCCTATAGTTTTAGACCCTTGAGTGAACCTCCTCTGTTAGAACTGTGCGAACCAAGACAATAGAAGAGAGTAGAAGATTGTTTTATCAACGTGTCTAAATGAGCATGAGGTCTCTTATATTTATAGGCTTCCATGAGGGTCCATTTGGTGTTGAGGCCAACCTGTCCAATTCTAAATGTACTTAGGGCCAACCTACTCCAATATACATGAGTGGATAAAATAAATTCAAAAATCAAGTTTTTCTTGTCCAAATAGGGTGATCTTTAGGTTGATTTTTGTCCTCTCAAAAGGAGTAATTTA
This sequence comes from Pinus taeda, assembly GCA_000404065.3. NCBI lineage: Eukaryota > Viridiplantae > Streptophyta > Pinopsida > Pinales > Pinaceae > Pinus > Pinus taeda. The sequence continues at coordinate 33,298 of APFE031290937.1, forward strand.
ATGCCCTCATCATCTCTACCATCTGAGCTATCCAAGGTGTAATTTGACCCTAGTTGCAAAAATTAACATGATAAATGCATGAAAGTGTGTTGGAACTGAGAGATTCTAATTACTAAGTGAAAGTTCCAATATACATGATTACAATGATGCAACACTAGCTGCAATAGTGGAACATTAAGTCGTCACTTGCTCCTCCAAAGAATGATTTTCTCTCCTATGCAAGCTAGAGAAGCCAAGGTGAAACCCTTTTCTTGAGTTATGAGGGTTTATTTATAACAAATGAGGTGACTCTCCACCTCCCATATGACTCTTGATCTCCCCCATGACTCGTGAGATCCCATATAACTTTTGAGCTTCTATGTGACCTTTGAGCTCCTACATGACTCTAGGACTTCCTAATGACTTTCTACATTCCATGTGTGACCCTTGGGCTTCCACACATTTTACATTTTCTCATTTTGAAAATACAAAATTACATTCCACAAATTATGGAAAAATACATGGACAACACAAGACTTTTGTAATGACACTTTGAGAAGTTATAATTTGGTCACTGTGACATAAGACTTCATTGTAATGTGTCAATGCCAAGTTCCTTTATTTGCTGCTAGTTATTTAGTTCTTCATGATAGATCTGACTTGTACTTCATCTTCACCCTCCAAATGGTCTGGATAAGTATTGGAACCTTCTAAGTCAACATGAATTGCCATTTTTCTATCATGGTCCAAGATTCATTTACTATTGCATGATAACATCTTTATGTCTCATCTCCACAAGTGTCCATCTTGTACCCTCTTCTTGTTGACCTCCTTGATCATCATCTTTCCATGATAGAATGATAGCACCTGTGAATGAAGTTCACTCATGACAAGATAAGATAATCCCCAAAATCACCTAATATATATTGTACAAATGTTGACTGTGATGGGACGGTGTGAAAGGATTGAGAAAAGAGGCCTTCATGAGTGCAATGCATAGAGTTAGGAGGTAGGGAATGAAGTTCTAGACACTGTGATTACACAGTTCCTAGTGGAAAGGGGGAGGCAAGACATGGATTTCACATTGGGCAAGTCTCTTCCTAGTAGGAGGATCACTTGGAAGAGGATCTAAAGGATCCATAGGCTCCATGGAATCATCAACAATATCAGTTGCAGACTCGGGCACGGAAGGACCATCTAGAATATCCCAGTCATCATTTTCTTTCTTGGGAGGAGGAGGCGGAGGAAGGTCTCTTGCTTTTCCAAGAGCTGCATCTTCATCAAATGTTACACCCCTGCTAATTTCAACCTTCCTTTGACCATGAATATATATTCTATATGCTTTATAATTTTCACAATAACCCAAAAACATACATTTTCTTCCTATAGCTTCCAACTTATTTCTTTTGTCCTTCGTCAAATAAAAATATACGTAGCATCCAAATACACGAAGATGTCTAAAATCGGGTTTGACACCTGTGAATATTTCTTCGGGGATATTATTTTCTAAAGCTTGATAAGGAACCCTATTTTGAACATATACAACATCATGAGTGGATTCTCCCCAAAGGAATTTTGGCACCTTTTGATCATGGAGCATAGCACGAGCAGCTTCTAATATAGAGTTTTTCTTCCTTTCCACTAAACCATTTTGTTCGGGAGTATATGGCACAATTGTTTCCTTCTTGATACCTTCTTTCTTGCAAAATTCTAGGAACTCATTTGACATGTATTCCCCTCCATTGTCGGACCTGAATACTTTGATTTTCTTTCCTATTTGATTTTAGATCAAGGTTTTGAATTCCTTGAACATTTAAAAGGCTTCATCCTTATGCTTTAGGTAGTATATCCATGTCTTTCTTGAGAAGTCGTCAATGAAGGTGATGTAGTAGAGATGACCACCAATAGAATGCACAGGCATTGGACCACATATATCGAAACGAATGAGATGGAGGATTTCATTTGTATTGTTCTCACTAGAGGGGAATGGTCCCCTTGTTTTCTTTCCACTCGCACAACCTAGAAAAACTCTACGTTATTTGCTTGAACATCGGGAATACTTAAGACCAATTTCTTTAATTTCGAGAGATAATCATAGAGTAGATGAGCCAGACTGTGGTGCCACAACTCGCTTAGATTATTGGTATTATGAACCACTTATAGAAGTGACCTTCCAGAGACTCTATAGAGTCTTTCAAATCTTGATCCTAACGTGAATGCATCTCTCATAGGTGAACCAACAAACCAACTCAAAAATCTTCCTTTGATGAAGGAAACCCTCATCCCTTTATCTTCAAGTGTGGATATGGATACCATATTCTTCATTAATCCCGACACATACATTACATCATGCAACATAACTGATTCCCTAGAATTCAACTGAAATTTGAGGAACCCAAAACCTTTCACGAGATCAGTATAGTTGTCTCCAAGAATTATCTTCATCTTAGTCTCCCTCTGTACTAGATTAGATAAGACTTCCTTGTATCTAGAGAAATGATGAGTGGCCCCACTATCAACCAACCAACTATCCCATGAATCTGTGGAGAAGAACTAGTAAGGGCACATATAAGAATGTATTCATATTTATTTACGACACTACTTTCATACCTGGGGACTCTTGACTTCTTTTGAGGAGGATGATCATCTTCATGGTTGCTTGAGGAACCTCTTCTTCTTCTTTCATATATTCTATCGAGGTTATTTCTTTGATTTTTTTTTCTTCTTTTATTATTGTTGTTGCTTCTTGTGTTGTAATGAGGTCTTTTTCTCTTCTTGGAACAGTCTCGAGCATAATGAACTTTCTTGTGACAATTATAACATTCAATATGAGATAAAGATTTTTCATTACTTCCTTTTTCATTTTGAGAAGGGAACTTCGTTGATGAACCTCTTTTTCCCTTCTTCTTATTTTCATGAGTAGTATATGCAGCGGGCGCTCCCTCTTCATGCTTTTGAATCCTTCCTCTTGCTAACATCCTTAGTTATTCTTGAGTAAGCTTCCCAACAATTTCATCAAATGATGAGAAAAAATTGTTGTTTCTTATTGTAGTAATGAAGTTTTCTCAAATAGGAGGGAGACCTCTAGGAGCCACAACTACTATTTCCCTGTCAGGCACATTTTCTCCAACTCTTTGCAAATGATCCCAAAGGCGAGATATCCTCATAATTTAGGATTGAAAAACTTCTCCTTTTTTCATCTTGGTTTCTTTGATTTTACCTTTTAAGGTGATGATCTCATTCAAATTGTTGATTTCATACATGTTGGCTGTCTTGTCATACATGTCTTTAGACTTTCTTAAATTCCCAACATATGCAAGTAAATGATCTTGTAAACCATCAGCTATAATTTTCTTTTCTTTGGACTCACATTTCTTGTACCTATTTTTGAAGGAAGTGGAAGCATTTTTCGGAGGCTCGGGCATCCTTTCTTGAATGTATTCAAGCACATCATTATTGTCATCTATGATCTCCAACCTGACTTTCCATGCAACAAAGTTTGATGTGTCACCCAACTTTTCATGCTTCTTAAGGTAGAGGAAGATATCTTGAATTTGATTGGACAACCTTAAGTCCAATAATGATGGATTCAATGCTTGTCTTCTTTTGGGCTTGTCTTTCACCTTGGCTCTGATATTGTTGTAGCATAATGTTAAGTTATGGTATGTTATATGCTTAGAGAAATTTACTTTTCTTTCTTATTATTATTCATAGATTAGCAATCACATGTGCATAAGTAAAGTGCAAATAGAACACTAAATGATCAACAGAAAACAAGCCAAGACAAGAGACACAAGATGTGGCAGCTAGCCAGGGACAAACCCCACAATGTGTGGGGAAACCCTTCGATTAAATCTTCTTTTATCTTCAATAATTCAGAAGAGAAAAATAGTACAATAAATCTAATTTATATCAGCAGTAGAAAACCCTAGATCAACAACATTAGTATTAGTGACTTCATCATCAAAGCTAGGGCAGTCGATATCTCACAAACCGATCGTCGGATTGGCTTGATTCCACCACCAAAAAATGCGGCCTTCAGAGGAGGTTTAGATGAACCTACAGTGCATTTCAGAGGAGGAGATCTGATGGTCAATACTGATCAAAATTTGGATCTACAGTTGCAGCTTCAAGTTCAACATCTTCCCTCCACATGTGTGAGAGAGAGTCTCTTTTCTACGCAGTAGAGAAGATCCTCTCTCTCTTATCCCTGTACGGAGGGGATACTTGGAGTGAAATAACCCTGATGATGGATCCCATTTGGGATTCGAAACGTTGGTGTAAAAATTCTCTTACTGTGGATTCTCCGATCAAAAATTCAAAAAGCACTAACCACAGATCTCTGAAATCCAATATCTTATCCCTGTACGGAGGGGATACTTGGAGTGAAATAACCCTGATGATGGATCCCATTTGGGATTCGAAACGTTGGTGTAAAAATTCTCTTACTGTGGATTCTCCGATCAAAAATTCAAAAAGCACTAACCACAGATCTCTGAAATCCAATATCTTATCCCTGTACGGAGGGGATACTTGGAGTGAAATCCTTGCACTCGAAAGTGTTAGAGTAAGGATAAAATTAACCCTGATGATGGATCCCATTTGGGATTCGAAATGTTGGTGTAAAAATTCTCTTACTGTGGATTCTCCGATCGAAAATTCAAAAAGCACTAACCACAGATCTCTGAAAGCCAATATCTTATCCCTGTATCAAGGGGATACTTGGAGTGAAATCCTTGCACTCGAAAGTGTTAGAGTAAGGATAAAATTAACCCTGATGATGGATCCCATTTGGGATTCGAAAAGTTGGTGTAAAAATTCTCTTACTGTGGATTCTCCGATCGAAAATTCAAAAAGCACTAACCACAGATCTCTGAAATCCAATATCTTATCCCTGTACGGAGGGGATACTTGGAGTGAAATCCTTGCACTCGAAAGTGTTAGAGTAAGGATAAAATTAACCCTGATGATGGATCCCATTTGGGATTCGAAACGTTGGTGTAAAAATTCTCTTACTGTGGATTCTCCGATCGAAAATTCAAAAAGCACTAACCATCTCTGAAATCCAATATCTTATCCCTGTACGGAGGGGATACTTGGAGTGAAATAACCTTGATGATGGATCCCATTTGGGATTCGAAACGTTGGTGTAAAAATTCTCTTACTGTGGATTCTCCGATCAAAAATTCAAAAAGCACTAACCACAGATCTCTGAAATCCAATATCTTATCCCTGTACGGAGGGGATACTTGGAGTGAAATAACCTTGATGATGGATCCCATTTGGGATTCGAAACGTTGGTGTAAAAATTCTCTTACTGTGGATTCTCCGATCAAAAATTCAAAAAGCACTAACCACAGATCTCTGAAATCCAATATCTTATCCCTGTACGGAGGGGATACTTGGAGTGAAATAACCTTGATGATGGATCCCATTTGGGATTCGAAACGTTGGTGTAAAAATTCTCTTACTGTGGATTCTCCGATCAAAAATTCAAAAAGCACTAACCACAGATCTCTGAAATCCAATATCTTATCCCTGTACGGAGGGGATACTTGGAGTGAAATAACCCTGATGATGGATCCCATTTGGGATTCGAAACGTTGGTGTAAAAATTCTCTTACTGTGGATTCTCCGATAAAAAATTCAAAAAGCACTAACCACAGATCTCTGAAATCCAATATCTTATCCCTGTACGGAGGGGATACTTGGAGTGAAATAACCCTGATGATGGATCCCATTTGGGATTCGAAACGTTGGTGTAAAAATTCTCTTACTGTGGATTCTCCGATCAAAAATTCAAAAAGCACTAACCACAGATCTCTGAAATCCAATATCTTATCCCTGTACGGAGGGGATACTTGGAGTGAAATAACCCTGATGATGGATCCCATTTGGGATTCGAAACGTTGGTGTAAAAATTCTCTTACTGTGGATTCTCCGATCAAAAATTCAAAAAGCACTAACCACAGATCTCTGAAATCCAATATCTTATCCCTGTACGGAGGGGATACTTGGAGTGAAATAACCCTGATGATGGATCCCATTTGGGATTCGAAACGTTGGTGTAAAAATTCTCTTACTGTGGATTCTCCGATCAAAAATTCAAAAAGCACTAACCACAGATCTCTGAAATCCAATATCTTATCCCTGTACGGAGGGGATACTTGGAGTGAAATAACCCTGATGATGGATCCCATTTGGGATTCGAAACGTTGGTGTAAAAATTCTCTTATTGTGGATTCTCCGATCAAAAATTCAAAAAGCACTAACCACAGATCTCTAAAATCCAATATCTTATCCCTGTACGGAGGGGATACTTGGAGTGAAATAACCCTGATGATGGATCCCATTTGGGATTCAAAACGCTGGTGTAAAAATTCTCTTACTGTGGATTCTCCGATCAAAAATTCAAAGAGAAGATCCTCTTTTCTGCACAAGGAGAGAGAAAGATGTAATGAGATGAGTGAGTGAAAATGAGGAAAAATCCTCCTGTATTTTTACACAAGTGTTGATGTTTGAATAGATGCGACTGTTGGGCTTCTGAGCCTACATGAGTTGTAGGTCGGCTTGATAATAATTACATAATAAAAATAAATTCATATATTCATAAATACTTATCAGAATCAGATGATGTTTAGATCAGTGTTGCACCTCTCGATGAAGGAATCTAATAAAAATATTATCAGCCATGGATAAGATGACCCACATGAAGTTTGGCCCTAGTTTCCAATTTTAACACTCCCTCTCAACTAGGGAGAAATTCATCTGCAATCTCTCTGTCAGTCACTACTATTCATTTATCAAATGCACTACCCTGTGCAACCTGACCCTTGCCCTACTCTGCTCTATTCTGCCGATTCTTCTTTGTCTTATTCTACCACGTACTGATCTGTACAGCTCTGCTCTGTTCTGCTTTGCTCTGCTTTGTTCTGTTTTGCTCTACTTTTGTCCGAATTATGAAGAAGAAGAAATGATTGAGGATGTATCATATTGACTCAAAGTCAGTATCAAAGTATGTACCACTGGTCCCAGACCAGTCTCAACCAACCCGAAGTCAGCGTCATAGTGAGTACAACTCCTACCACTGGTCTGAGACCAGTATCAACCTCCATTGGCTCAAAGTCAGTCTCGGAGTGCATACTACTGGTCCCAGACCAGTCTCAACTGACCCGAAGTTAGCATCATAGTGGGTACTGTTAGCGTTTAAAATTTCACCTCAGGCTGAGAAAGGCAAATCTCAAAGCTACATCAAACCATTCAGCCTCGTAGCTAGCCCTACGGGGCAGGAGAAGGCTCTCTCCGGTCTCTCTCGGAAAATATTCAATTAGGGAGATGACCAACAAAGTATCACTAATATTAGGCTAGTAAACTGATTAGAAGGATTGATTTTGAAATTTTTGGGTTTTTGGTGGCAAATTGAGGAAGTGGCAATTT